>JAVGVS010000492.1:0-264306 GCA_032718565.1 Distichodus sexfasciatus | reverse complement strand
ACACACACACACACACACCAACAAACACACACACACACCAACAAACACACACACACACACACACACACCAACAAACACACACACACCAACAAACACACACACACACCAACAAACAAACACACACACACACACCAACAAACACACACACACACACAGACTGCAGACTGAATGCAGATGAAATGAGTTTAGTGGGAGAGTGTAATAACAGCTAATGGAGACGTGTTTAAAAGGGATGAGAGGGAGGGAGGGAGGGAGGGATGGAGAGAGAGAAGGAGGGAAAGAGGAAGAGAGAAGGGGGGGTGGAGGGAGAGAGAGAAGGGGAGAGATAGAGAGAAAGAGAGAGAGAAGGAAAGAGAGTGAAGGGGAGAGAAAGAGAGAGAGAAGGGGGAGGAGAAGTAGGGAGGGAGAGAAGAAGGGAAAGAGGAAGAGAGGAGGGATGGGGAGAGGGAGGGAGAGAGGAGAAGAGAGGGAGGGAGATGGAGAAAGACTCGTACTCGTTCGCTCTCTCGTTCCAACTGGAAAAAAAATGTGGGAAATTTCTGTCTCCATGGAAACCCACTTTTCAGAGTGTCACCACTTTTGTTATCAAACGGCTGCGTTACATAAAACACACTCCTGCTTACACATCCATCCTTCTGTAGGAGAGACATCACACACACACACTCTCATATCTTCCAGATGTAATCCTCAGTGACAGCGCATGATCTCCAAACTAAACTGGTTCACCGAACCTTTCATTCCCAAGTTTAACACTGACCATCACCAAAGCCACTCCACTCTTACATCCTGCAAAATATAGACACGCATGAGGATGGTTTGGACCCAACAAGCTCTTCATGAAGTACAAAAATCTCTCTCAAACACAGGACAAGTAGAGGACAAACTGCCACAGGTTGAGGAAAGAAAGTAGAAATACTCAAGTAGAGCGAAGGTGTTAAAACGCCACACTGGAAGACTGTGATTCTTTCCAGAAAGAACGCAGAGTAGAACACCAAACGCTGAAGTACAAAGCTGAAACTAGACTTAAAACACTGATTTGAATCACAGATAGACCCCGATTTACCATGGAGATGTGCTCGAAGACCCCATTGTCTTTTTTTTTTGTTAAACCCGCCACCACCACCCTCTTCGGAGGACGACTTTATTTATTTATTTCTTTTTTCAATTTATTAAAATACGTAAACAGGATAAATAAAGTTGATGAGAGAGGCAACAGAGGGAGGGGGAGAGAAGAAGAAAAAAGAAGAGGGAAAAGAATAAAGAAAGAAAAAGAAAAGAGAGGAAAAGGAGGATAGAAAAACAAACAAACAAACAAACAAACAAAAAAAAACAAACAACAACAACAGATAATCTGCTTCCATACCTGCGGACAAAAATAGAAAACAGAAGACACAACAGCAGAGAAATTGCAGCAACAATTTGCTGCAACCCCATTGTCACTTGAAGGTATCACAAGTCGAGAGACTGGGCTTTGAAACACCAAAAATACAGAAAAAAATACTAGAGTTGGGATCAAGACCACCTAAACCCAGACCAAGACCAGACCAAGACCAGAGTGTGCAGTGGGCAGTTTTTTGGCCAGTGCCTGGGGAGAAGTGCTTGTTGACGGTACCTTTACTGGTCTGGGATTTGTCTTTGTGAACACACCTTTGCACAGCAGCATTTTTGGCAGCACCCCGGGAGCAGTGCTTGGGGACAGTCCCTTGCTCATGAATTCTTTTAGTACCTCAGTGGTACCTTTACCGTTTCCGGAACTTGAACCGGCGACCTTCCGATCACTGGCCAATTCCTTAATTGCCACTACCAAACTTCTGTATTGAAATGTGCAAAATTGAAATAGTCGAATGACTTTTTGATTTAAAAACCTGTGTTGCAGCATCGATTATTTTTTGGTTGAGATAAATGAGAGAAGTGCGTTAACAACACGTATTGATCCAGTCGATGTTGACTGCGTCTACTTGTGTATCACACACGTAACCGTGTCATTCGCCACATCCATGCGCTGCCCCCACTGCTGCACAACTCCTTTATGCCCTAATAAATCATTTGGCCAGCAGCGTAACATTTCCCCACTAATCGCAATGAAGGGCCAGACGGTTACAAATGCCCCGGTCCTCGCCTCCTTCTCGTGGAGGATTTTGGAGGCTTTAAATCATCTGGGTCAGTGTCCCACACCTCGGCGATGCGCTCTAAAGGGCCGATTTAACAAGCTTTTCCAGGGCTGTTGTGGACCTCATACCGGCCCAAAGCTGTCAAGCGGCATCTTTCAGTATTTTATCAAGCCGGCGGTCTCGCGAAAGTCGGTAAACTTTAGGAGCGTCCTTACCTTAGGGTGGTGGCAGAGTATCGGATGTATTACTACATCTCAAAAAATTTAGAAAAGGTCATTCGTATTTGTTATTTTACTTAAAAAGGTAAACCTTCATTCATGTCTGAAGTGAAATCTTTTAAGCCTTTTGTTTGTTTTAATTTGGACGATTATGGAAATCAGAACTCTAGTATCCCAAATTATTAGAATATCTCAGTTCGAGTTTGAACAAATTGCTATTGATGTCAGTCATAAAACATATATATCACTTCACATATAATAAATACAGCAGGTTCACCATTTCAGACCCTCCAGGATTTCGTGATGCTTTGATTGCAACCATTAGCACAAATTCAGCCAATCCCCATGACTTCATTACTACCGTGCAATTTTGACCAATTACTACAACTTTTTACTCAATTTTTGGTCAGTAATTGTCGTTTACCGCTCACTTCCTTGTTACATTTAGAAGACGCAGGAAACGCGTGTGGAATGAAAACTTCTCACGTTTACCTTCAAAAATAACTAAATGATTAATAGTTAATAAACATTATAGTGTTTTTGTTCCCTTCATTTGAATTAACTGTTAAAGAATCATTATAAAAGGGGCCAAATTCGCAAACTTTTCCGCAACTTTGACTTGCTCCCGTAACTTTATTGCAACAAAACGCCTAAAACCACCACAGCTTTCATAGCAACATTTTTAGAAAAGCTGCCGCAAAATCAGACATTTTCAATCTCAAAGAATGCACATGAAATCCACTGCACGATTATGGGTAAAAGCGCATGCAAATCCAGTATCCCAAGTTATTAGAGCGGCGACCTTCTGATCATGGAGTGAACGCCCAACCGTTACACCACCAACCGCCCATAAAAATGGACATAAAACAAATATTTCACTTTATATAATGAATACAGCATTTAATTAAATAATGCAAAAATGAAACCAATGATTTTTCATGATATTCATTTGATAATTTTTTGCAGTGCACTAGTTTAACAAGGTAGACAGCTGCAGTGTAGATGGGTAAATACGCTCAGTGTAGATGGGTAAATACGTTCATGGCCATAGACTAAAGTTGATCACAAACAGAATGATCACCATCAAATGACCACTAGAGAATTTTTACTATTTTACTATATATTTGTATAAAAATATAATGTATACTCAAGTATAAAGCTTTAATTTGCCTTTATTCCAGCACACACCGACCTGAGCCAATGCTGAATCTGTTTCCCATTAACCATGTGATTATGAGGATGCCTTTGTTCAGACAGTGCTACGACATCTAGAGTGTATATAAATATATACAGCGATTCTGAATCTGATTCTGATTGGACCACCGCCCCGGTACGCTCTTGTTGAAGCTCAGCCGTGTGTTATGCTCCGTGGCCTCTGTGGCATGCTCGGCGGACGAGTGTGTTGTCGTGCACGCCATGCTTCAGTCGTTTCATCGTTCCATCAAGCCTGCTGAAATCTCAGATGTGGCTTCACACGTGTTTTTCGGTTCTTGACCACGCAAAGCTGACAAGAGAATCTTTCAGCATCACTGGCTCCCCTCGCCCACAACATTAGATGAAGAACGTTGGAATGAACCCATTATATAGCGATGTTATCTCTCATCTTTACAGAATTGTGCAGTCTCTTTACGGTTACGGAAAAGCCACGTCCGAGGTCTTCCCCCGACAACGCCCAAGAAAGCTGCTTCCTGCCGTTTCAGGTGAACGTCTAGAGGTAGAGCGTTGGTTTATGGAGCAAGAGGTTGTGGGTTTGAGTCTGACTGTATTAGACAGTGGATTTAAATCACGACACAATTGATGTCTTGCAGTGACGTCACACAACTGTAGCCGCTGCCATATTGAGTACCGGGCATATCGAGTGCTGCGCTTGTTTCCAGTGAAAATGAATATGGAATCCGCTCCAGACTGATAGCTGGTTTACCTGTAAGCTAACGTTACCTGTAAGGCGTTCACTTCAGTTATCGATGTTATGGATATTTCTCATTTTGATGACCAAGAACTTATGAGGTACAAGGAAAAAATCGTTATTACTGGATGCGATAGGCAGACTGACACTTCACTGGACACAAGTGTAATACCCGATATGGCGGCTACAGTTTTGACGTGTGTATGACGTCAGCTGCAAAGCATCAATATTATACCGATTCACTGGATAAGGATTCGATGTTTACCGATATCATAAAGTCTGCTAGGATACGATTTTGATTCGATTCAGGAGCTAATGATCAATTTGACACAATATCATATGCTGATTTAACACTCCCATTCACAAAAGCAACTAAAATATCATCTGCCAGATTTATTCCTGGGCTACAGCCCACAGTAGCACTTAAGGGCACTTAATAAAAGTTGTGAAATGGAAATTAGACAGTGGAAATCGCCGATAACAGTGTCTAATAAACGCCGCAAAAAGATGATATTCTTTATTTTGATGCTGAGCAGTTGTGCTGAAATCTGTTTACTGTGCAACTGAGCTGGAAGACGGTGCAGTCGAGGTTGGTTTTTGGCATGGAGAACGCTCTGACTCGTTATTAAATAATGCTCGCAACGGCCAAAACTGCTAGCTCACCGTCATCCGTTGCTATCCGGTCAGTGGCAAGAATGAATCAGTAGCGATTGGTAATTAGTTTACTGCTGGTCAGGGTGCTTAAGCTCAGCTGGAAAAAAAAAAGATACTTGTTACAGCAAACAATGGGAGCCATCTTCTGGGAATCTTTGCTGCACTGAGACCAATGATTCACGTCGGGGAAAAATGATAAATGCTTAACCCTGTTTATTCATGTGAAACAAACCCATGTGGTGCTCTGAGATGCGTTGCTAAAAAGCCTCCAAGGCAGGCCTATTTGACTAGATCCTATAAGGGCTTAGCCACTAAAGATGGCACGATACCACTTTTTGATGTCTGACATGATACCGATATTGTAAATTTGGATATCAGCTGATGTTACAAATCTGATACAGTCTCTGAGTCTTTTTTAAACAGAAAATAATGCTTTAAAAAATGTCTGAATACATGACTGAGATTATTCTGTTATGCACTGTTTTCCAACTAAAACAACGTAATAATTACACACCCATATGTACATTCTAAATGATTTATCATTAAAATAACATCTCTGAAATTATTTGTTTGAACACAGTTGTGTAATTTAGTGACGCTCCCTAATCCTGCGGCGCAAAAACCATCAGGAACACAGAGATTGTGAGTGAGAGCTGGTGTTGTTGAAGTTAAACAGTATAATGGTGTGATGTGCTTTTGGGCTTGTAGTGTGTTGCGTTGCTTGTTCTGTTCATCGTCAGATCAATATGTAGGAATTAGTGTCAATGTTGATCAATAAACGAGTTTTACCGCAGTCACACTTCCCATGCAGAACCAGTTGAGCGTGAACGCAGTTACAGATCGGCTCCGTAGATCTGCCCAATGCCAACGATGCCCAATCCAGCTGTTTGAGTCGTTATCAGACCGATATCTGATCCACAAATCGGATTGGTGCCATGTTTATTAGCAACAGTAGGAATGCTTCCAGTCCTGTAGATAACACCACCTCATTTATTAATAATCACACCCCCTTGAGCAAGAAAGGATCTTAGTTAACGAAATTAGGTGCTTCCTTGCAGGGTTGGCTGAAAAACCTGCAGATAATGCAGGCATTTCGTGCCAGCTGGGAACTCTGAAATTTGCACCCTCAGAGTAGGACAAAAACCAAAAGAAAAGTCCCCAGATTCAGATTTGCTGTTTGGGAACTAAAGCGAAAGCGACAGGATATATTTTTCCACGAACCAAAATGTTCAAACCCAGTTCTGTCGTACTATCGGAACTACCAACGTTGAGCACTCGAGGACAACCCTTTAACACCAAGCTGTTCCAGGAAGACTGTCCCTGGCATCATCCACAGGGGCAGTTGGTAGCAGAATGGTTAGAAAGTGATCGGAAGGTCACCGGTTCGAATCTCAGACCTGTAAAGGTACCACTGAGGCACTCGTGAGCAAGGTACCGTCCCCAAGCACTGTCTTCCAGGCCAAAAGCCGCCCATTGCTCATTCACGGATGGGTCAAACGCAGAGGTCACGTGAGGTTGTGCTGTGGTGTGTTCACAATGACAAATAATCACTCACTTTCACAATACTGTAGGAACTGTACTGTAACCCCTCATTTATAGCCATTGGTTGCAGTGTGTGTGTGTGTGTGATGTGAAGCTGCAGGGCTCCGTACAGCTGGTGCTGATGCTCATGCAGCTCCAATTTCCAACAACACTCTTATTCCGAGCTAGCGTCTAGAGCACCGCGTGGGCCTCACACACAAGCTGACGCAACACACACATGGTGTCCTGGATACACAGCACCTCCGCCAACAGCCTGGGTGCGGGAGTCAACACACACACACACACACACACAGCAGAAATGCACAGGCGGATCCATGCATACACACCACTTAACAATTATCCATCTTTTTCATCTAATACAATATACCTACACCTGTGTGCATGCATGTATTTGTGTGTACATATATATATATATATGTACTCTGTGTGAGTGTGTGTGTGTGTGTGTGTGTGCGCATAACACAGTAAATTTAGCACTTCTTCAGTTTCTTGCATCTACATGTGTGGCACCCTTAACATTTACACAATTACACTTTTTAAGCACAAAAATTCGCGTGACATTCCAGACACTACGCCTATGCAAACGTGTGCCTGCGAGAGCCAAAGCAGACATGCAAGTGTGTGTGTGTGTGTGTGTGTGTGTGTTATCCAGTGTGTGTGGTGCATTGCATCTCTCGCCTGTCCCTTATATGCTATGTCAAAGCCAAATGGAGCTGTCGCCCGACACAGTGTAGCACATGCACAAATCGAATTCTCACACTCGGAAGGTGTGTGTGTGTGTGTAGAAGAGTGTGTGTGTTCTTATGTGGCTGAAAAAGTTTAAACTAAATAAGTAACCTAACAGCTTTTGATTAAATAAATCTGGTTGTGTAAAGGTTACAAAAGCATGTGATGCAGAGACAAGTCAGTTATTAGTGTTGTTATTATGCTTAACACTAATACGAGTCATACAAAATTACTCTAGTAAATTATTTTAGTAGATTGTAGTAGATTTTAGCAGGTTATGTCATGCTGTCATATGCTAAATACCTTGATATCCTGTTCAACAAAATTATTGTTAACTACATCTGATCCTGGAGTGGTTCAAGTACATGCATCGTATAAAAAAGGTTTATAAAGAAGGCACTGTTACAGAACAAAAGTAAAATAAATCATACAAAAATGACTGTTAATCGTCCTGTCATATGCTCTACCTCAATATCAAGCTTTCCACGGAACATTCTGCAAAATGAGCCTTTTCCGACTTTACAGTTAGTAGAAATACACATTTTTGACATGTGGGGCTTATGATTGGACCCCTGAAACTCGCTTTGGGTGCGAATATAAAAGACAAAAAATGAGATGAACGCTTTAGTCTTGTTGACATTGCTCGGCATGCTTTTATAGGTCACCTCAAAAAAGTCCACTAATAACTGACCAAGACAAATCAATAGGTAGCAAGTGTAACTGAGCGGTGAATACTCACACAATCCGCCCGGTTGCATTCCGAGACGATCAAACGAAATAAGACAGGATGATTGCATGAAAAGATGGAGTTGTGTTTTGTTGTGTGTTATTATCACATCACGCAGCTATAGGCATTTGAAAGGCGATGGCGTTTAACTGTTTCGTGTCATTCGAGTGGACAAGCTTTCATACGTTTTGATTCAATGGTTTATAATTCATCCATGAGAGGGTTGCTGTTTGGAGAAGGAATTGATGGATGTTAGTCTTTAAGAACGTCACCAAGTCGTCTCAAAACTACAGTGACACTTTGAAAACTGCTGATGTCGTTCTCGCATGAGGTATGTCGTTGTGACACCATGGCCATGGCCACGACCATGACAATGATGATGATGATGATGTGTCAGGACACAATTCCTAACCAGCATCTACAGTATGTGTATATGTAGGTACCAAACTAGGCAACGTCCGTACGTAGAGAAACTGGCTCCAAAACATCACGACATAAAAATTGTCAAACGTTTGCCACTTCGTGTTCAGAACACAGACGGTGGGCCTCATTCTCCAGCCGTTCTTAAGAAGAAACCCTCCTAAAACCCACCTGAGCAGTTTTGACCAAAATCCAACATTCACCAATTCCAAAGCAGAGATGATATATTCGACAACAAACTTCAGGGTTTAGGGGCGTTTTTTACTACACGACGGACGTGACGATGTGAACGACATCTAATCGATGTTCCCATTTTGGATCGATGTTGTGGGATCGTTGACAAGTGAATCGATGTATCGATGCAGAACGATGTATCATTACACCCCGAATAAAAGCACACAGTTTAGGTTGGCTGCTTACTCTACACTGGGCCCTTATAAGGTATTAATGTGAGTGTGTGTGCCCTGCGGTGTGTTGGTGCCTGCCCTGGGTTGGTCCCCGCATCACGCTCAAAGTCCTGAGATAGGCTCCGGTCCCTGCAACTCCAAACGGGATCCGACCCCCACGACCAGGCGAGATGGGAACAGGCAGGCAGGCAGACAGAGCGTAATGAACACACAGAGGGACTGACGGGAGAGGGACGGATCAGAACGACAGCAGAGGGGGAAAAAGGCGTTTTAGTGAAGGAAAGAGCTACCAGTGTTGGGGAAGCGGCAGCTTTTAGCTACTGGTTACTTATGATTAAACTAGCTAAGCTACAGCCGGGCTCCTGTTTTAAAGTAGTGGTTAGCTACACTACAGGCTACACTGCGGGCTGCACAACAATGCAATGACAAATCACAGTAAGATTTCAGTGATGTTTTGGAGGTCAACAGTCTTTTGAAGTTACGTTCAACTGTGTCATTTCTGTCCATTTCATTTTCATACATTTTGATAAAAATGACAGATTCTTTCTTGCGTCTTGGCCAAAGTGCACTCTGTCCTCCGACTCTATCTCACAGCTGCTAAGAGCGTGCTGTGATGCTAGGTGGGCATGGCAGCCAATCGAATAGCACTTCTGCCAATCAGAAACATCTGCTAGTTTAAAATACCTGTTTTTGGAAATGAACGTTAATTAGCGTCATTAGTTAGTTAGTCGTAGCTACTCAGCCACAGTGAAAACATCCTTCTTCTTTTGATCTACACAAATACACACACACACCGGTGTATCATCAAGGACTGAACAGGAACTGAAGGGTTTGTTGGAGTGAAGATTTGGTTGCGTCGCTCATTGATTCGGAAAGTCCATCGCATGCAGCCCAGATTCCCTCCAAGAGCATGTGGCACACTCCTGTAGCCCCTGATAAGCCAGCACACAAACACACACACACACACACACACTTATGCAACCCCCCCCACACACACACTTACACACTTTAAAACCACATTCCCAAATTTCACAAATACATACAAAAACGAATCAGCATTTTACTATCTTTGCAAAAACATCTGGAGCCAAAAAATGAGAGCAAAGCTTTCACTTAAACCTACACAAACATAATCAGAGATGCTCGTACGTTAACACTGGTTTCCCACCTGCACTATGACATTTTGCTAATTAAGTAAAATATGTACGACATAAGCAGTCGAGTGTCTGTTATTGGTAAACAACTATTAAGGCCCTAATTTTTGTGACACAAAATCATTCAGTTCATGCACACACACTATTCTACATTTCATCTCTTCATGGCTGCCCTCTGACCATTGTCCAGTGTTTGTCCTGCACACCAATTAGCACCAAATTGGGAACTCTGCCACCTTTGTCAATCTAAGTTGACCGTCAGAAGTCCTTTGTCAGAGACTGTTCTTGACTCTCAGCTTAGTTGTTATATACACTAACATGTAGAGTCTTGAGTAGGTTGCGTCGCCCATCTACTAGCCCTTTACTTTTTAGGAGCCCCAACCTGCTGACCACTTAAGGCACTTTTCAGAGCAGAAGATGTAGCATGCTTTCCGTCATGTAAAGCTTATCCAGGGACCAGCGTGGCTGACACATTTGCAGCGGAACAGCGACATAAAACCAAGGAATTGTTTATTTCCATATTTTCAGAGCTGCATTTGTTACTGTTGTGTTGATATTTATTTACACTTTTGTTTGCGTTTGCACTGCACCCAAACGCAAGTGACGTCCTGCTGCACCTTGACACTCGACTCACTTCCACTCAATCTTATGCAGTCAGGTGATGCAGTCGGCATGGTTGCTTTTGACCCCACCAGGGTTGTGATAGCTCGGAAGCAGTTCAGGTACGGTTCCTGATGCCAGTGGAAAAACGCCCTTAGAGACACCGGTCCATCTGTCACCATGTATGGCTTGTTAAGACTCCACTGAACCTTAATCAAAAGTCACTTTTTAACCCCAGAAACCATGTGGGCCCGTTCTTGTTGACCCTCCCCACCTAGCAGTTATGCTTCTTCTTTCTCTTTCAGCTTTTCTCTTCAGGGGTCGCCACAGCGAATCATCTGTCTCCATTTAGTCCTATCTTCTGCATCCTCTACCCTCACACCAACTAACTTCATGTCCTCTTTCACCGCATCCATAAATCTCCTTTTTGGTCGTCCTCTCAGCCTCCTGCCTGGTGGCTCCAACCTCAGCATCCTTCTACCTATGTAATCATTATCTCTCCTCTGGACATGTCCAAACCATCTCAGTCTGGCCTCTCTGACTTTATCTCCAACCCATCTAGCAGTGATTCTGATGTTGTATAAAACAAGAGATGCTGCCATGTTTTAAACACTCGTAGCAGCACAACACGAGCTACCTGCTGTGTTGAGAATGAGCCTAAACCTCAATATTAGAGGCTCAACTGGGCCTCTGTGAGCACAAACTGTTCAATAAGGGTAGACCAGTGATAAGGACCACAAAGGAGGGATAAAGGAGTGCAATATTGGCGGTGGTGTGAACTACACTCCAGCATCTCTCTTTCTCTATTTGCTTGATGAGATTTATTCACCAAAACACACACACGGAGAGAAAGAGAGAGCCAGACCTTTGGTAGTTTGTTCTCTGTAAATAACATTGATCTGGACGGTCATCGTGCACTTTTCCTTACCACTCCAGGGCCATGTAGCCAAACAGTAGCAATGTGACGTGCCAGATAAAAAAACAACAATTTATATTTCTCCTGCTTTATTATCACCGTGGTTAGCAGTAGCAGTCCTTCAACAGGAGCCTGCAGCATTTTTTTTTCCTCCGGTCGCACTTGGACGGGTTTCAGGCCCCTCGTCTGCCGCTCCATCTTACGGACCAAGCGACTACATGTTTTCAGCCAAAGAAAGCTCTCCACCCACGTTTCGTGTGTCAGTTTTTTCCTTTGTGTCGTTGCCCAATGGGACCAATCTCTACAGAAACTTTCCGGGTAATGAGGGCGGTTGTTTTTTGCCAGGCGATAAATGTTACGAGAAGGGTGCCATTGCTGCAACTGAGGCAACCAATCAATAGCCTCCATGCATTTAGAAAACCATTGGAACTTGGGACGGTCTCCGTGGAGCACCTTGGGGTTTGAGCGTTGAGGGTTTGAAGGCCGCAGTGGCAGTAAAGCAGCGTTAAGCTGGAGGCCGACCACCATAAAAGAAGAATAAGAAGGAGACGAGAACCAGTGCGGTGTCTTGCCGCCACAAAAACTGAAGCAATCGCGTAGAAATGACTTTTTTTTTTTTTGCTATGTAAACACGCAAGGCAGTGCCGTACCTTGCCGTCACAAAAACACACGCGCTGTCAGGGAAGTCATTCACTGAAGCGTACCAGTTCAGTCGAATCTTTAGCTGATAAATAACAGAAACATTCCACTCACAGTACAGCCATTATTCCATCGGATTATTGTGACGTGACTCTCATGTGGGACGCCATCTCGCACCAAAATGTAGTTCTCTCTCAGAAATGAGTTTTTGGGGCAAAATGAGTCCAAATTGGCAAAAAATGGCCAAAACTTCAATATTTCTTCATTTTCAATTAATCTGAAAATATTTTTTTCCATTTTATAATGTCATAGAAATTAAATAGGGTTTTTTTCCTTTTTATCTGTCTTATCGGAAAAAAAAAAATCGGCAGATTAATGTAATAGCTTGTACAGACAACATGTATGTCTTGAACCCTTTTGGCTCATGGAAAACATATTTGAAGCCAGTCTTGTGACAGAGAGTGACGTAATAACTGTGCAAAGGGAGCTTGAAGTGATGTGGGCAGTAACAAAATCCCAACCCTAGTCGTCAGCTTGACACCTCAGACGTGCAAGGTGTCAGACGGTCCACTTTTAAATCCAAGAGGGCCAATAATAGTCAGGACAACATGAACATTTCACCCTAAAATAACTGGAGGAAAAGGGTGCTGTTCATTAGGACTTCCTTTGAAGGCGTACAGTACATTTAGCAGAATCCCTCAGAATTGTGCTACACGCCACGAGATTTTTTCTCTCAAGCTAATCCTATTCCTGGCTGAGAAACCACAGAGTGAGTGAGAGAGAGAGAGAGAACCCGGCTAGTTCACCCCTCCTACTCTCTGAAACCTGTTGAAACCACATAACCCACACTGTCTGTGGCACACTGAGTTCTGTCCTTCGTTAAGAGAAGCAGTCACGTACTTTTGCATACTGATGCATGATTTGCATGAAGAGGGTGATGCTGTCACTCAACGGTTCAAAAGTTCACAGCATGCAAATGTACAATCTTCGTTAGATTATGCTGATATTCTGCTTCACCATTCAGGACAGTCCTTGAGTGCTGCAAGGACATCTGCAAGGACATTGATTTAAATTTGATTCTATGGCGTCTCGTTAACTGGGATGACTCGTCCTTCTCTGATGTCAGCACAAAATGGTTTACGTTACGGTATTTATCAGATGCTCTCAGCCAGGGTGATTTACATTTCCCAATTACAGGAATAATTCGGGGTTGAGGATTTTCAACGGTTCAAAGGTCTCAATGGTTGTAACACTTGGGGACGGAGTCGAAATTGAATCTACAACCGCTTGGTTCCTAACTGTGTATCTGACCACTAGACTGTGTCAACCACCAAGTCCTGCAACTAGAAGGACATTAGCTGTTAGCTCGCTTAAACAGATCCAACTAGAGCAATACGTCTTGTGAACAGATAAAAAAATATGAAGATTCCAGAAGTTTCCTTGCACAGCTTGACAGGCATGATCGAAAGATCGATTAAAAATAAAGATGAGTTGGAATCTGATCCAAATCAACGTCACATACAGTACTGTGCAAAAGTTTTAGGCAGGTGTGAAAAAATGCTGTAAACAAAGAATGCTTTCAGAAATATAAATAATGATTGTTTATTTTTATCAATTTACAAAATGCAAAGTGAGCGAACAAAAGAAAAACCTAAATCAAATCAATATTTGGTGTTACTGCCTTTTGCCTTCAAACCAGCATCAATTCTTATAGGTACACTTGCACAAAGTCAGGGATTTTGTAGGATTATAGTCATTATATTATTTTGTAGGATTATAGGATTATAGATCTGTGGTTAGTTCTCCAAGATGTTTGAACAACCTACCAGCCAAGTTCCTTCAAAAACTGTGTGCAAGTGTACCTAGAAGAACTGATGCTGTTTTGAAGGCAAAGGGTGATCACACCAAATATTGATTTGATTTAGATTTCTCTTTTGTTCATTCACTGCATTTTGTTGACTGATGAAAATAAATGATTAACACTTCCATTTTTGAAAGCATTCTTTGTTTACAGCATTTTTTCACACCTGCCTAAAACTTTTGCACAGTACTGTAGTTTTGTAGAGATTCAAAGACCGTAAGCTTTAAAATGCAGTGCGAGTTTGTCAGTCCTAAAAGTTGAAGGCTACATTTTGAGGGGCGGGTTCAATTTCGAGACACTTTCACACTATTTAACAAAGGAATTGAAGCAGAGGAGGTGAGTGAAACGGAACGTTCCTCACAGTTTTTTCTGCACACCAACTGGTTGCTCTCTGAACGAGGGGCCTCACATTTTTAAGGAAAGGGCGACAGCTGCTGGAAACAAATCGCCATTGCAAGGAGAAAACAAGGGGGAAGTTGCGGAATGAAACATGTTGACAGGCCCTAATCCTGCTCAGATACACAATCAAAGTGTCACATTAAGTTGATGAACTCTCTAACTAATTGAGTGTCTGCAAATAGGACATGAAAGCAGGAGCAAGACTAAAAAACAACAAACCTAGACCATTCACAAACGTCACGCCACAGCGTTTCTACTCCAAAATTCAATTACATGAGAGAAAAATGAGACTTGGGTAGCAGTCAGACCCCTGTCGCACTCTTATAGATGCCCACAGACGAGAGATTAGATTACGTCGTAGAGTCAGTCATTTATCAAGCGCTCCTGGAGCTGTTAGGGGTTGAGGGCTGCGCTCAAGGGCCCTTCAGTGGTGAGAGAGTAGAGGGGGTCATTCACATTTGGTCCTACTGCCTTGGAACTAGAACTGACACACGTCATTACCACCAATTTACTGTATTTAGCAGACGCTCTTCTCCAAAGCGACTTTCACTTCCTAATTTCAGGGACCTTCTCCTCAGAGCAACTTGGGGTCAGTTGGTGGCATAATGGTAGGGTGTTTGCCACATGATCTGAAGTACTCATGAGCAAGGTACCATCACCGGGCGCTGCCCTTGTTAGCTGCCCACTGCTCCTTCACAGATGCGTCAAATGCAGGTTGTGGTACACTGTGTGCTGTGGTGTGTTCACAATGACAAATAATCACTCACTTTCATTTTCCAATGTCTTGCTCAGGCACCCAGTACTCAATGATCGTAGAGCTGATGGTAGGATTTGAACCCATGACCTCTTCATCCAGAGGTGAGTACCCTACCACTAGACCACCATTGCCTAATCATCACCATGACACCCAAGCTGTTGTGATTTGTGTTATCAGGAGCCATTTTTCATTCCAGGAACTGTCTGCTGCTGCTACTAAAATTAGACAAACAATTCAGCAGCTAAAACAGAGACTCTCAACACGGACATGAAACCTCACCGTTGTCGGCCTTCGAAATCAACCAGCTTCCATTTCACGTTACAATGTACTTGCAACATGTATAACAGCACTCGAACCTGTTCACTCTGCCTACTTTGTCCTATTCCAACAGATCTGGTGCCAATTTTCTGAACACCAATCAGAAGACAGAATCATTTTTGAGTTTTCACAGAGCATTCGACATCAACATCTTGCTCCCTGAAGCGAAAATGATTTCAAAGCAACATGCCATATTGAGGAAAAAGAGAAAAATATTATATTTTAAATCAATATCGAGTCATAAATGACTTGCTCAAAGTCAGCTGTTATCTCAATCAGCGACTAAATCAGCGATGCTGGCTAGTAGCCCAGCTAGCGAAATAACCAGACTGGTGCTCATGCGGGCGTCTGCAAAACCGTTAATGACTCGACTCGGCTCGGCTCATCACCATGGTAACAAGAGATGCCCCACACACTTGCGGCGGAGGATGGAGGAGATTATCACCTTCAGCTGTACCTGAAGGTCATCGAGGCTTTATCACCTTAAATAAAGGCCCGACGCGTTGCTCTTCTCCGGTTCCTGGTGCTGAACCTGCATGTGGCACCCATTAAATTCTCTCCCAAATAGGACGGACTGTGTCCAAGCGAGATTTACAGAAACTTCCAGCTTATTCATGTTTTCCTTTCATGTAGAGTTGACTACTGCAATGCTCTTCTTACTGCTCTTCTCCAACATGACCAAGTGAAGGGAGCACGTTACTTCAGTTCATCAATCCCGTCCTCAAAACTCTGGCTTCAGTGGCTACGTGTGAACGGGGAAAACGGAGATTTAGCTTCATAGCGTCATAAGTGTTCAACAGGAACGTCAGGTGTGCAATGTTTGTTCACGTTGAAGATTGAAGATGGATACTGTCAGAGCAGCGCTTCTCGTGTCCCTTATTCAAGCTGTTTGTGCTCGTTTGCTCCTGCTAACGTTTAAAAGTAACTCCACTCCCCTATCTGTCCATACTAAGCAACCGGATGTAACTCGATCTGTTTTTTTCCAGGATTCTGATTGGCCGACATGGTTCTACGCAGCTGTGGACGCTGTATTTATCCGGATTTGTGTGAACAGAGATTCATTCATTCATTATCCGAACTGCTTAATGGCAACTGGGGTCGCGGGGGGACCAGAGCCTATCCCAGGAACATTCGGGAGCAAGGCGGGGAACAACCGTGGGCAGGCGCCAACACACTGCAGGGCACACACACACTCACACGGTCACACACACATTCACACCTTACGGGGCTAATTTAGAGTCGCCAATTAACCTATAGCGCATGCCTTTGGATGTGGGAGGAAACCGGAGCAACTGGATGAAACCTACGCAAACACGGGGAGAGCATACAGAAAGACCCTACGGCCGACCGGGAGCTCGAACCCAGGACCTTCTCGCGCTGAGGCGGCAGCGCTAACCACTGCGCTACCGTGTGAATAGAGATATTTTAGAAAAAAATATCTGCTTTTATAAATACTCAACTACGTGTGTGTGGGGCCTTTAAGAATGACAAAACTCTAGGCTGTGAATAAAACCAGTTCTTGCACTGACTGGCCTTTACGGGAAGGCAGGAGGATGAGTGATAAACACTGGTAAACAGAGAACTATTCATGGAAACAGAAACTTAAAAAGAACTAATTAGTTCCTTTTCAAGCCAACAGCGCCAAATAATGAAAGTTATTTGCTGAGACAGAAACTACAGGAAGAAGGAAGAGGGTCAGCAACATTCCTGCTTGGACAGATTAGTCAATCTTTTGCATTGACTTGCGTTTACATTAACAGCATTTGGCTGATGCTGCAGTACAGCGGTGCGTTTCCCAAAAGCATAGTTGCTAACATATTGCTGACTGTGTTTTCACATATAGTCCTCTTTAAAGAAACTGAACTCAGTCCTCTAGAAGTGGTCCAAAAAGTGGACCAACAGAAAGGGAACTCAGTTCTTTTTATGTTCACACTGTGAGTTCATTTGCAAGGCGACTCGGTTCTCTTTCTGGTCCACTTCAGCTCAGATGGGGCCTCAGTCCTTTTTCTGTTCATACTTAATTCTTATGGCGCTCTCAGACCTTTACTGCTTTGCATTCTGGGTAGTTTTCACTTCAAGCGAAAACTGCCGAAGCGAACCAGGAGCGCTTTGCGTTCATAAGGCAGGACTTAAAGCGACCCGGACTGTGGGCTCAGTTCGGTTCGTTTCAGAGGGGTCTGAGTTCGTTTGGCATGTTCACATATGTGACCCGATCTGCCGTAATGAGTCGGAAGTCGGCGTTCTATTTATTTAGATACGGGCCGATTATGTTGACAAACATCAAAAATATCGATTTTTCTTAGTTCTAAATAGAACGCCGACTTCCGACTCATTATGGCAGATCAGGTCACATATGCATAAAAAATGCTGACTAATCGATCTGAGCTCGCTTTAAGGGCTGAAACGGACCAGCTGTGAAAACACCCTTAGTTGTAGTTAGCGACTGTACTTTTGGGAAATGCACCCTAGAATGACACAACATGAGCCTTTGTAGTGCACTAAAGGAACTTAACACAGATTAGCCATAACAGTATCAGGCGAACGTGAAACCAGTCTGGGACTTGAACTGGCGACCTTCCAATCACGGGGTCGACTCTCTAACCTAACTGCCCCGAAAGTGCTGAATGTCCGGGGAGACAGCAACAGTTTATATAGAACAGATTTTATTTTTAAGTTAAGTCTCTTAAATGTAAATAGAAAAAAAAAGTCCATGAAAATGTAATTAATTTCATTCTGTATTTAAATTCTACAAATATTTTGTTTGGCTTTAATTAAATGTAGTTGATTAGCTAACATTTTCTTAGATTTGTCTGTAAAACATGGCAGTAATTTTTTAATGTAAATATTGAATTGAGTGACTTGTTAACACGTCAAAGATGGATTTGAGTTCCATTTGTGTTTTACAGAATGGATTTTATTTAAATATTGCTGAACACAAGAAACAGTATTAGACAAGACAAACCTGTTACATTCACCAATTTCTTGCTGCATTTCAAGTTATTTTGACATTTTCATGTTTAATAACAGTTAGATATACAAAAATACTAAACTATACTTCATAAATACAATTTTAAAAAATGAGGTGACGCACATTCACAATGTTTGCCTTCCTAAGAACAATGTGCATAATCAAAATTCTTAATCATTTGCTTTCTTGTGTAAAAATTGTAATACATTCTTTGTAAAAAGCACAGATGTTTTTCAGCATTGCGAACAAGTGATTTTTTGAGAAACAGAAAAATAAAAGCAATAATATGATATTTTTTTCTATTACAAAATTTTACAAAAAGTACAATCAAAGATGAACTATGAATTTGTTTTACACTGTGAACAGTTCAACAACGCATCACTTCACAACTTGAACAGCGTTCTTCTTGCGTATTGATGATGAAAAAATTATAGTGGAAATTTCCTTGTTTCTTGATTGAAATAATTGTTACATTTTTGACAACAAAACTCCATCCAAGGTCACTCCGGGCAGCAGTGTGGACTGTATCATATTTGAATCTGCCTCTAACACCCTTTTAAATATTTTGAATAAAAAGCCAAAAACTAACTGAAAAAATTCTGTCCTTAAATAGTGAACACAGTTGAGATGCTTCCTCTTTAACAGCAATATTTTTGTGATTGTGCAATGTAAAAAATATAAATATCTATTATTGATCAACAAGCAATTTTATTGATATTTTGTGAAATGTCAGAGTTAAAATGAGTTTTAGTCTAACATTTGTACCTTCCAGTTTACCCTTAGTAATTTTTGGAACATTGCTTTTAGAGACCACAAGGGGGCGATATATAAAAACAGTAGATGTTGTGCAGTCAGTAATTAAGCTGGTTTACAATTAGTTAGACAGCTTCATACATTAGTGCTATTTTATATGACACCAGCCTTTAAATGGTTGTCACTTTTTGATCTGGAAAAGCATAATCAATAATCACTGGCAACATTATCTGATTACTGATGCCACTATTTGGGCACTAATGGCTGTTGTGGTAGTACTGGAAGCCCTTCCGTTTAGCGGAATCAGTGCTTTATGTTAACATGAATCATTTACTCCTACGTGTGCGCCAGACATTCAGCAATTTCCTGTTTCTGCTGGTTGATCTTTCGCTTGGGCAGGAAACCAAAACATGAGCACACCCTGTCCATTCTAGTGATCATGATGATGATTATCCTTTCTTTTAGAAGCATTCCATTTCAGTGTTATTTTAGTGAATTTTATGATTGTAATTCTAGTTTTTGGAGGCTGTCTTCCCTCTGTTGGAGCGTGAGAGCACTCAACGCTTATTCACGTCCCATAAATGCCTGTCCTGAAATACACAAATCATCTGATATCTGCTAGTAGTAACTGTATATACTCTTTGGCCCAGTTTTCTGGACTATGATTAGGTGTAAACCTAGACTTCTAAGGTTTCTTGAACATGGATTTAGCCTAGCCTTGGACTAAATTACAGCATCGGTGGAGATTCTCCACTGAAACGCAAAGTTAGTCTAAGCATAGGCTTAATCATCGTCCGAGAAACTGGCCCTTTATTTCTTTATTGTTATTAGAACTTAGTCTAAGACTGGACTTAATCCATGTGCAAGAAATCAGCCCTTTATGCTGCCCTGGTGCTTTTCTTGACATTGTTCCACTGTTCTGAGACAAACAGACAAACAGGACAATACCACAAGACAAGACATTCTTCAAATTCTGAGGTTTGTGGTCACACTAGATGGAACTTTACCGAGTTGGTTGATTAATTCCATCTGGAGGAACCTCAACAAACACCACCAGGCGAGGTGGTAGAGAGCGGTTCTTCTAATTCTGAGGTTTGAGGCCTCACCAGATGTAAGATAAGTTCTATCTAGTGCAGGGGTGTCCAGTTTCAGTATCCCAGAGGAATACATCATACCTGGTGAGGGGAAGTTCTTTTTCTCACCCTAACGTCCCCTAATCGGACCTTCGTTGGGTAGGTTGACAAATTCCATCTAGTGGAACCTCAACCAAAACAGACTAGGGAGGACGCTACAGGAAGGTCATTTTAATTATGCGATTTGAGGTAGATCTGAGATTTCCCAGTGGATCAAACTTTACTGGGTATGTTGGTAAGTTCCATCTAGTAAAAAAACACTAAGGTAGACGCTGCAGGAAGATTCGTCCCTAAATTCTAAGGTTTGAGGTTCTGCTAGAACAGTGGTTCACAAAATTAATGACAATGAAGACAAGCTAAGAGAAGAACAAAGCAAGTCTGCACCAGTCACGGAATTAATATGTAATTTTTGCAAGAAAAGTGCTTAGATTTAAGTTTTGTTTTTTCCAGCAGGGAGCTGATTAAAGTTTACAGCTATTTTTGTGCAATTTTGCTGTTACACCATAAAAATGTAATTTGTTTGTTCAGCTTTTATTAAAATATATTAAAATTGGAGTTCAGAAAAGCCAAACATTTGAGTTTTGGGTTCAAAAATATTATCATCTCTAAAAGTGGGGCCTGAAGAAATAAAGATTGATGCACTAGATGAATTGATAAGTTAGATCTTGAGGAATCTCAAAAAAATAACAACGCTACAGGGAGATTTGTCTTCTAGTTCTGAAGTTTAAGATTCCACTAAATAGAACTTTAAACCTGAAACTTGAAGCACTAGGAAGGATTGTTGTTCTTCTAATTCTAAGAATCCACTAAATGAAACCGATCAGCACACTGCAAAACAACATTTTTTTCTTTTGCAGGGTAAGTCCTAGGGAAGGGCGTTACGGGGAGGTTCTACTCCTAATTCTGAGCATCAATTAGAAGAAACTGATCAGCCTAGGGCTTTGTCCTGACAGAAAGCATTGCAACACAGGAAGGAACAGGAATGAAGCAAAAGCACGAAAAGGTTACAATGGAACATGTCAGTGAAAAGTAGGACTACACTTTTAGTTTCTCTTTCTCCTAAATGCGGGGCTGATCAGGTGATTTAATGCCTAAGCGCCTTGTGGGGGAAGAGGGAGCAGGATGGAGGAAAGGGCAACGACAGCAGACAGGACAAATATACAGTACATTCTTCATTACTTTAATTGTGTCAATATAACATAAAATACACACAAACAACATAAGGAATAAGTGCAACAGATAAAAACAAAAATAATGTTAGATAGGATTTGAGTGGTAATCGTCATCGTTAATGCACTACAATACCAATCGTTGAGGTAAGCTGCGGGTCAAGACGAGCCGACTTTATTAGCCGATTAACTGTAAAAAAAGAATCTGTCAATGTCCAAAAAAGATGGCAGTTTCTGGAGCTTTTTCATGACCCTACATTGATTTTTCTCAAGCATTTTTACAATAGTAGATGTACCAAAACTGTTTACAGTACTCTCAAAAATTCGCAGCAGAAATGTGTCTCTGTCCTATGTTTCAAACAGTTTTATAAAACATATATGTTTATATTTTTTATAAAACATATTTTTTTCATTTTAATGGGTGGATTGGGTGAAATGAAGCAAACGTTGTCTGCATGGCAGGCAGGATAAAAATCAGGAATAAAAACTATCCTGTTAGTAGTGCCATCAGTGGTAACAGTACTGACAATAAAAAACAAACACACACACACACACACACCACGCAGACGGACACGTTACAGCCGCAATAAAATAATTGTACCTTAGTATGAACACGCCTGTACGCGCAGCGCACTCTCTTTATGTATTTTCCATTATACTGTGCAGCTGCCACGCCCTTCATATGCTGAAAGGGTAGGACTGCAGAAAGTTTCGGAGCACGGTGCTCACCGGCAGCTGGTCCAAACTGTCCCGGCCGTGCGCCCGGACCACCGCCCTCCTCGCCAGCTCCTGCAAAGTCTGGGGCGAGTTGCCCCGGTACGGCCTCCTCAAGCTCCTTTTGGGGGACGAGATGTAAAACTCCAGCAGAGCGAAAAGGCAGGGGAAAGTGTGTTTGCTCCCGTCCAGGCTAAAACTACCGTTTTTCAGCAGCACCCGCACGCTGGTGGGGCCCTCGGCCGCCCGGTAGCTCAGGGTAAAGAAGACGTCGGACTGCATGCTGTCCCGGATCAGAAAGGTGCCAATGGGGAGGCCCGCCAGTCGTTCGTGCGCCTCCTCCACGTCCAAAGGACCCCAGTAAAACCCACTGCTGCCCAGGTAAGCGGCCGCCTGGGTGACCAGAGAGCAGTCCTGACGGTGCCGGAAGGGCCGGAGGTGGGTGGGCGCACCTTGACGGGGCGTGAGGGCGAGGGTAGGAGCGGGTAGCACCGGGGCGGTGGGAGGAAGTTCGGTGGGCTCTGCGGGTTTGGCCTGGGCCTGTGAAGTGGCTGCTCGGTCGGTGTCATTGTGATGGACCATCCTATAGCAGTACCCGGCTGGGTGACTTCGCCATGGTTCCTAGGCATACAGAAGTGGACTCTGGCTGACTGAATGGATGGAGAGAGAGAGGGAGGAAGGTGCTTTTAGATAAATGACGAGTGTATCCAGCAATCAGCAAAAGTGAGTGAACACACCATAGCACACAGTGCACCACAACGAAATGAGAGTGGGCAGCTAACAAGCGCCCGGGGAGCGGGGCGGTACCTTGCTCATGAGTACCTCAGTGGTAACTTTACCGGCCCTGGATTCAAACCTGCGACCTTCTGATCACGGGCGAACACCCTACCTTTACGCCACCAGCTGCCCCTAATCAGACTTTTTTCACACCTTGTCCAAATGATGAACACACTGGAGCACAAAATGCACCACATTGAAATATGACCTTTACATTTGGCCAATCGATGAAGGAACAGTGGGCACCCCAGGGGCACCCGGGAGCAGGGCACCGACCCCAAGCCACTGGTCCCTGACACCACACTGGTACTTTTCCTGGTCTGCAATTGAAACCGGCGCCTCTCAGATCACGGGGTCAATTCCCAAACCAGTACACTGTCACTGCCCCAAAGGTTTTCGTTCAACTACAACGGGATTAAAGTGTTAACGTGCAGGGAGAGGAAGAGACAGACACGTTTTTAATGTGTTCAAGACATTGAAGTTATCACTTCACGCCAAAAACACAAACCATTTACAACCACAACTCACGAGCAAAACAGGACCCGAAAGAGGTCCCGCGCTTCCCGCACAAACACTGCAATCTATAGAAACGAGTCTGACAGCATCTATACGCATCATTTGAACAAGGTGTGAAGCAATCAGCCCAAGTGACTACTGAAAGCATGTGTGTTATGCAGCATAACGGACGCTCTGCCACTGTTTTCCACTTTTCCACCTACATATACTTTAAGTACTTTAAGTTTTACACACTGTTTTCTAACAGAGAACATATCTCTACTCTGCTGGAGCTGCTCTTTTCCAACCCCAATCCCCTCCCCTCCCTCAGCTGTGAGCTTCTTCCTCTTACATCGCTTGTGCCACAAACTCAAACCAGATACGCCAACGAAGGAGGAGTTTTCACTCGTGCCTCGGCATATCTGGTTCGCACTTTTGGCATAAGTGATGTTAGACGAGCGGAATAGAGAGTTGGAGGCGGATTGGAATAGAGCAATGACTAGACGCCAGTGGTGATGACGCAATGGTATGAGTAGCTTAAAAAAACCCATGTTAGTGACCATAAGGGTTCAAATCCCCAACTTGATGTCATTGTTATTTTTGGTACTAACAGAGCAAGTGTGAAAGCAGAGCTGAGCCCCTTCCTGTTTATATCTTATTGTATTGAAATTAAATTGAATTTAATTTTTGTTTTTAAACTTCCTCTTTCTTTTTATGATAATTTCTTAATATTGAGCTCATCATCTTATTTCCATTAGTCATTTATTTATTGATGTGTGTATTTATTTCTCTTATTTAATCCGTTGTGTTTTCAAGTTGCTCCTAATCTTCCTAGCTGTGCTTCTTTTCCCTAAAACTTGTTTGTTTTTTTTTTGATTATCTCACTTGTAAAGCACTCTGGGTCAACTCCTGTTGTGCTATATAAATTAAATCACTTGACTCTGAAGTAACACATTTTTTATCATTTAATTTTTTATTATTATTAAATTAATTAATATTAAATTTTACATTACACCATTTTACACTTCATACCAGCTCCCCTTGTGCATCCAGTCAATCTGTATAAAGTTTTGATAAGTTGTTTGATAAACAAACACCACAAACTTGTTACTGGATAATATTTGGTCATATCTGTCAACGTAATTTTGATTTAGGGGGATTTTATTATGTGACATATGTTTCTTTTTTTATTACAGCACTGACCAATGAGTCTTGCATTGTTATGATTTTGATTTGCTTCAGTTGCTCCGGTGACTGTAACTAAGGCAATAATGGAGGTTGCTGTGGATGAGAGTGTTTGCTCGTCAGTAAATGTAAAGATAGACAGACGCTGGACTGTCTTTCTTTTTGTTTTCATTCTTTAATAAAAACTGTGGCGACTACTAGTCACAGTTAGTGTATCCCTGATACTCACAAAGCGATACTGTCAAGTCATGAACACATCAAAAATATGCGTTCAGTCAAAATGAGACTTTCACCCACAGAAACACACTAAACCCAGAGCCACAAACCCACCCTGACATCAAGAGACTCCACACTATTTTATCACACCTATATTAATACCTTGCATGTGTATATTTATTTAAATCTGTTCACCTTAACTTAACCAACCACTAAAGCAACAAAAGGAGAAAGTTCTAGCATGTGACAACGTGCTTGCAATTAAAATTCACGACTGTGATGCTGCTGAAAAACGAACCCATTCACCCACACAAATGGCGACACTGTGTCATGCCGTCAACTTGTGACACCAATATTTTGCTTCGTTTCTACCCTCTGAACCCCCCAAAAAAACCTCCGGCTGCGGGGACGGCGGCTCGACTCTCACCTGAGTGGGGCTGACTCGGATAGTTCGTTTCTCGACGCATCTCCAACGCATCTCCAGCTCAGAACATGTCGTCGTCTCGGCCGATAGCGAAAGTGAAAGTTTGCGCCGTTGCCTCTCTATTTATACATCACCACCGGCTAAAGGCGGACCAAAATGATACAAACCTGAAAACCGAACCTGCGGTCGGGTGTGTAGGTGCAAAGCCACGGTCTGCAGGTGAAAATAAAGCGAGTGGGAGATTTAAACAGCGTGGATTGACGTAAAGCGTGAAAGTGGAAGACGAATTATGCACTTAATATTTACACTCCATATTCAGTCTCTTCATGCACATGGAAATTTGTGCAAACCTCTTGATAATAATAATAATAATCATCATCATCATCATCATCATTTCCGACCAAATGTTTTATAGACCCCGTAACTAAATAAACGACTACACAAATGTATCATTTGCACTTTATAAATGTTTTTATATGTTTTTGACGTCTCCAGCTGACTTTTTCAATCCGACTTTGTATACATTATTTAAAGTCATTTATCAAATCCATTCCTGAAAGCTGCTTTGAATAAAATAAGAAAAACGATTGTTTTGAATATGTATGGCTTGAGGTTTTACACACACACACACACACTCACACACACACACACACACACCGCGTGAATGTTTTACTTTCACTCTCTGAGTCCCGGCTTACTCTAAATCACGTGATCTTCAGCCAACACTAGGTCTCATGACAGCTGCATTCGTGCAAAATTATTTAAATTGTAATTAAATAATATCAAGCCATGAATAATAATAATAATAATAATAATAATAATAATAATAATAATAATAATAATAATAACAATAATAATAACAATAACACACACACATACACACACACACACACACACACACACATTAATAATAATAATAATAATACCAATATAGCCCCAAACAGCAATAATTGGGGTCCAGGCCGATTTCATTAGATTGTCACTTTGTCTTATGCCTTAATTTGGGCAACTTTGCAATACGTCTGCGTTTAAGAGGAGTAGAAGAAAAACAAGACCAAACTTGCAAACTAACATCATTATTATTCCTGGTATTAACAGAGCAAGTGTCAAAAGTAGAAGCTCCTGGAAAATTCAGATACTACAACTTCTCTGAAGTAAGTTGTTATTTTTACATGTTTTATTACAAGTAGTATTTGTTGTTATTTTATATTTGGCACCAACTCCCTCTCGGGCACCCAGCCAATCTGTGCAAAGGTTCAATATTATCAGACAATTTTAAATATGTACACAAACTTGTTACTGAGTAATATTGGATATATATTCAACAACTGATCTTGCTGTACCTTCCAGCAAACTTGCAGCAGTATAGAAAATGATATGACAGGTTTCTACAGAAAAATGTTGCTTTTATTATAGCACTCCACTATGATTCTAAGGATTTTGGGTTTCATTTTCTGAAATTGTAATACATGAAAGACACTGAGACAGAAAAGGCGATCTATAAAGAAACACTTGAGATGAGAAAGTGAAAATAGTAGCCACTGGAAGCCCAACCTTTCATCACTGCGTATTTTTGATCTATTAACCAATTCAAAGATGTGACTGCAGAAAACAGTGATATAGAAATATAGTCTAATATAAATAATCTTCCATTTTCTTTTAAAATGCAGACAGTGTTACAGTCTGCACAGAAGAAGCAGATAATCCACTTAATGGCAGTGTAACATGAGCTGCAACAAACGGCATCAAGTTACACTGTCATTAGATTCCAATCTTTTGGAATGAAAAGACCATTCTTTTGCCAAAACAAACAATTCATTATGGCATTTGCTCCTCTATTTGCTGGGTCTCTTGTCCCAATACTGGCTTACATTTGAACTGTAAACATTGGCAACGTTTAAATGTTATCCTGTCTTTCGTTATGTGGAGGTATGTTCTGGCTTACTGCTGGGCTGCGTTTGTCTTTAATGCTTTCATTTTATGCTGCTTGTGTATGTTGGACCTCACCTTGGGCATAGCTGGCTAGAGAAGTTTGGACTTTGCTGACTTTACTTTGGATCACTGGTTTTGGCACTGATGAGTTTGGATTGTTCATCGTTGAAGATGTAAATAATTTATAGGTCATGAACCTGAGTGGGATTAAGCGGTTGTTTTTTGTGTTTTCATTTCAGCATTGCGTTTATAACCACAAACACTACGCACAATCAATGCACCAATTTTCTCCCTACACTGCTTTTTACACCATTTCCATTTGGTAGTCGACAACCTGATCATCTTCTGAAGGGATTAACTGTGGCTAAGGGGAGTTATTTTGTGTTGTTGTGAACACACAGCACACACTACACCGCAACCAAATGTGACCGCCAACTACAAGACTGGGGGTCGAATCTTGAGTCTAAACACCACAGTGGGCTCCTGAACAAGGCCTTTAACACAATTGTGTAAAAAATAATTTAATTAGTAAACCATGTTTACTTCAACATAAAGCAATCATTTATTCCATTTCACCGAACTATCACTAAGGCTATGTTTAGAACAGCAACAACAAGCAACAGCTTGTATCACACCAATACTACTACTACTACTACTACTACTACTACTACTACCACACACAATAATAATAATAATAATAATAATATGTCTATTTTGATCTCAGGAACTTTTGTATTGAATGAAGTATTGAGGGCTTATGGTTTATACGCTACCATTCATTCATTCAGATAATGAATGAATACCTATTTTAAGTCTAGTTTACTTTTGCATTTGGTGATTGAACCCATTTGGTGTTTCATTTTACATTTTACATTAATGCTATATCTAAATAAATCAATACTTCATTCATTCATTCATTCATTTATTCATTATCTGATCCGCTTAAGCTCACCTGCTCAGATCTAAACGCTACCTGCTAACGTTTAAAAGTAACTCCACTCCCCTATCTGTCCATACTAAGCAACCGGATGTAACTCGATCTGTTTTTTTCCAGGATTCTGATTGGCCGACATGGTTCTACGCAGCTGTGGACGCTGTATTTATCCGGATTTGTGAACAGAGATTCATTCATTATCCGAACAACTTAATCCCAACTGGGGTCGCGGGGGGACCAGCGCCCATCCCGGGAACTTACGGGCAACAAGGCGTTGAACAACCCTGGGCAGGCGCCAGCACAATTACAGGGCACATAAGACCATTGAATGAATACCTCACATTCACACCTTATGGGGCCAATTTAGAGTTAGCAATTAACCTATATAGCATGCTTTTGGACTGTGAGAGAAAAAGGAAACCAAAGTACCCGAGCACCCGAGCACGCAAGCTCCACACAGAAAGACCCTACGGCCGGACCTGGGGACCTTCTCGCCGTGAGGCAGCGATAGCGCTGCATGCCCCTTAAGATATATATATAGACCACGTCTGCATCACCCTGCATCAATACGCGATTCATTTCAACACCCCTATAGATTGGTAACTCGAAAATGTGTTGGGGTTGGATTCCGCCTTGTGCCCAAAATCTTGGGATAGGTTCTGGTCCCTGCAACCCTGATAGGAATGAAATATTGAATGAATGACAGGTTTGGAAAAAATTAAGCTTTTGATTTTGGGATGTTTGAGTCAAATTGTGAGATTATGTAGACTACGGATCTTTGGCCAAGCAACATTGGCATTAGAGACAAAGGTTGGTTATAAACTAAGTTGAATTAGGTGATAAAGAGTTAAAGCCCGGTTCTAAACTTCACCCACAACGAAAGTGCTGACAGACATGCTGTGCTGCTTTCAGACGCTCTTTCCAGAGCGACTTCCAGTTCCTAATGGGAGGAACAGTCTGCCTGGAGCAACATGCTACTCCAAACTCCAAGCTAGAAGTTTTACTGAAGTTTACCTCTTTCCTTTTGACTGCTGCTAAAAATATCATTTCTGAATATATTATTTAAATGCTATTGCATATGTTACTGATTGCAATTTCTCCTCACTCTGACTGTTACGATACCGGCATGCTATTGAACTCCATTGCACATGTTACTGACTCCTTACCTAGTCACTTTATTTAACAGACCACCTGTTTTTAGAACTTCATATTCAACTGCCACTAATCATATGCACAAAAAGGTAACAGTAGTTTTTAAATCCTGCATGTAACTATATTGCATGGTCTCTATTTTATATTTCATAGTCTATGTATACATCTTAAGGGCGGCACGGTGAGGCAGGGAAACCAGAACACCTGGAGAAAACCCACGTCAACTCCACACAGAAAGAGCCCAAAAGGCCAACCTGGGATTGAATCCAGAACCTTCTTGTTGTGAAGAGACAGTGTTAACCACAACGCCGCCCGTCATTGTTGGACATTTTTTACATTTACATAGCATTTAGCAGACGCCTCTATCCAGAGCGATGACAGTAGTGCTTTTGTCGCCCACGATTGTTCTTCCATCAGTAAAGCTTGTTTAAAATCAACAAATTTAAAGATGTCGAGGATTTGTTGACTTGTTGGCCCTCAGCCTGACTTGCTTTGCATAATTTGGGAAAGATAATTGGGGACCACTGGGTTAGGCCCTGGGAGTTGGCCCTGTGATCGGAAGGTCACCAGTTCACATCCTGGAACCGCTAAAGGTACCACAGAGGTGAGGTCCCGTCAGCTGCCCACTGCTCCTTCACGGATGGGTCAAATGCAGAGGTCACATTGCAGTGCATTCTATACTGCAGTGTGTATACATTGAAATAGTCGTAAATAAAGTTGTCCTCAGGATTCCCGAAATCCAATCGTCAAGTCAGAGTTTGGCAACATGCACTGGGTTGCAATGTCTAGAGATCTGTCTTCCTTCTTTGCAAACCCTTTGTTTGATTAAGCAAATCGTGGCACGTTGGCGTTCAACTTGGGAACTGTGCTGAAAGATATTTAATAATTAAAGGGAATCTATTGCCAACAGCTCTGGGATATATTTGTTTTAAACCCCACTCTACGTAGTTCTCACCAGCCGGTACTGCGGGGTGGGGCTGGTTTCTGAACGGGACAAGCCTTTGTCTGAATTAAATTGGAGATACAATGGAGATTCACCACAGAAATTCTAAGATTAGGCTTAGGCTTAACCAGTGTCTGGAAAACCCTTCCTCAATGTTTTCAAATTTGAGATTTGTTCTTAGATAAAAAGTGCAAACAGTAAGGCCAGACATTGGGGTTTTATTGCATGTCTGTTTAAAAACACTGGCTTCTGCTTTTTTTTTTTTTCAATTCTACAGTTGTGAAATATTATACTATTTAAATGTCAACTTTCTTAAGAAGAAAATGAAATCAAACGTCCAACTTCCAACCCAATCAGGCCCTCCCTACATGCAGGAAATTAAACATCTTCTTTGTTACATATAAGTGCTGAAGGAACACATTTTTTAATGTAAAGTGAGCAGACTTCCCAAAAGGGGCTCACTTCCATTGCCACTCGCTAGAAAATAAGGTGAAGACATTACTGTGAACCTAACACCATGTTTAGCAGGGTAAAGGTTTCAGGCAGGACGAGTAAACTTGGATTTCTTGGCTGAATCAAACAGAACAGAATCAAACCACCAGCCCGAACCATGAGCCTTAAAAACAAAGATTTAAAGGGCAGAAAAAACCAAGAGCACAGGAAATCTGTGGAAAATAACTACAGTAAACAAAACAGCACAGAACCAAGCAAGAACGAGATAAAGGCTAAACAAATTGAGTAATTGCAAACGCAAGTGAGGCAAATTAGGAAAAACGAGCCACATACGAAGATTGGAAGAAGGACAAAGAGTGGCCATTAGTGACCTTTCAGAGGATTACCAGCCAGGTGCATTTCCTAAAAGTATAGTTATAACGATACATTTAGCTGCTTAGTAACACTATGTTAGTTGCCAACGTACACTATGTTACTATGTTATTATTATTTGTATTAATCTTTGTTGCAGGTAAATGTGAGGCGTTTTTATCACACGCTTCCTGCGTCTTCTAAACGCAACGAGGAAGTTAGTGAGATCCCTGACAATTGGTCAAAATTGCTGAAAAGCTGCGGTAATGGGTCAAAATTGCACGGTAGTACGAACAAACCTGCCCTTATGACTCCAATCTCCATTCAATGTCCTTAGCTTTTGAAGAAGAGAGGACAAATAGGGATTCTGAGTTTTATGTCTAAAGCTAAAAACAAAAATCAAAATAAATAAAAGTATTGAGCATGTTGTGAAAACGGAGTGCAGGTACAGCTTTAACAACAATCACAGTCACACTCAGTTCACCGTACCATAGGTCTTTACATGGTTTTGCATACGGTAAACAAAGCGCTTGTAATGCTTTCAAGTAAAATCATTTGCTTTGTTAGAAGTGATGTAATTACTGGAAAAAATTAGCTTATGCCTCCTGGAATAATAATGGAAAGCAACATTATTGGAAAATCTACAGTGTTGGCGAAGAATTACGCCAATTTCTGTCCCTTCTCCAGGATTTTCACACATTTTTGAGGTTTTTAATTGTTACAGCCTAAAATGCCTGATTTTGCGGCAGCTTTTCAAAAAAAAAAAAAAAAGAATGAAAGTTGTTTTTCGGTGTTTTTAGGCATTTTGTTGCAATAAAGTTGCGGGAGCAAGTCAGTTGCGGAAAGATTTGTGATTTTGTTCCTCTTTTTAACAATTAATTAAAATGAAGGGAACAAAACCACTATTATTTTTTTTTTTATTAACCATTTAATCATTTAGATATTTTGATTTTCATCATTAATAATGCTTCCTGCTTCTAAGTAGAATATGAAGTGAGTTCGCTTAACGTATGGCGCAACGCATTGCGGGAAATGACAGTGATTGGTCAAAAGTTGTGGACAAGTTGTGGTAATTGGTTACTACTGTGCAATTTTCACCAATTACCGCAACTCCAGGATTTCGCAATGTTGGGATCGCAACTGTTAATGAAAATTTAGCCAATCCCCTTGGGGATTCAGCTTTGTGTGACTAACGGTTTAGGCTGCAAAAATTTATTTAGCATTTTTATTTAGCATCCCCTATTGTTCAAATAGCTACATTGTATAAATGTCACTTATAAAACAGAGACTGGTATAAATCAGTAACATATAAAAAATAATGTTAAGTAAATTCAGTAAATATTGGTAAATATGTTATTTGGGTTAGATAAATGTTGTTTTAGAAGGATTCACTGCCAGTACGTTTCTAGACAGGAATTTGCTCCTCAAACATGGACATTTTCCTGCATGTTTATATTCCCTTTTTAAACTCATTATCCAAAATGAGAACGTCATGAGGGCGATCAGTGGTTTCAATATGAACCGTCCCGATCATGTGGAACATCAAAATGCTTTTTCTAAACTGTGTTTTTTTGATTGAGGTTCACGTTCCTCGTTGAGCTCTCCATCTCTTTTAACAAAAAAGTCTGAGTGCCGTTGCGCAGAAGAGGGCCATCTTTACAAAAATAGAGAACCTTTATTATGCAGCACTTTCTACATTCCGTGAAGCAATGGTGCATCTACAAAAAGAGAATCTCAACAACCGAAGAGAGAAATTTCACTTTCAGAATGATGTCTCCCCCTCGTGTATGGTCGTCGTGAAATCCTAAGAAAGAGAAATGGTGACGTTTGCCGTTATCTAAACATCCCAATTCCAAGAACCTGCTAGATCCATCACTTTATTATTATTCAGGCGGTTCTAGGACAACTTCTGTACCCCTCAATAATAATAGAATTTCCATAAACAACAGTAACATTTTGCTGAATTACTTCACTTTTGCTCATGAATGTCCCAGAAGCTTGGCATTCTAAGAGTTTTTACATAATTTTAGTTTATGATGTATAATTAAAAGCTGATGACACTTCATTTCATTTATGGTATTAATGTGTGATGTCACTCTCATATATGGAACAACATAATGCCCAGAAATGTAATTTCTCTCCCAGAAATGAGTTATGGGCCAAAATGAATCTGTTCTAAAAATTGCCAAACTCTCAGTATTTCTTCATTTGAATTAGGGCCTCAGTCCATCAAATGCGATTAGCTGAGACCGTCAAACCGGCCAATGTGCTTGTTTGAGATCACTAGTTTCGCCAACAAGATGGAGAGAAATCACTTCTTAACATAAGCCACAGCGTTTGAAATAGCCACACGTCTTCGAGACGAGACTGGGTGCATGGGAGTGTATCACTGATGTAACCTGCCCTTCCTAGATTTTGACTGGCTAGCAAGAGAGAAGTGACATTGACGAGCCCAGCACTGTTCTAAAAGTTGCGCTGTGGTAAAACACCATCTCCACCGGCGTCTTTTTTCCACTAAAGGTGCTTAGCGCTCGGAACACTGAAGCTCATAGGATTTGTATTTAACGAAACATAGGCTACATTACAGGCCTCTTAATCAGAAAAATATAAGGCTTTTTTTCCATTCTATAATGTTAGAGAATATAAGTTAAAATATAGAAAAATGCATTATGTTATGAAATAATTTTTATTCTATATCCAGATGGATTCCAAATGGATAAAGAAGTGTTTCCACCTGCAATAACTCTCTTCATAGCCAAAAGCTCTATGTCAATAAAACAGACACTGTTCTTTGCTATGTCTAGTAGTTATATCTACAGTTTCAGCACAAGCTAAAATAATAAATATTTCTACAGGTACAGGTCAATTTTTCACCAGAAAATGTGCAGATTTTAAAAGAGCCAACATTTACACCTCCTCAACCAGACAAATCTGAGAAAGCGAGGATGTCCTGAACACAACAATATAAAGCATGTATCACTAAGTTCACACACGCACTAGAATAACCCTGAAAAAAAAGCTCCCAAATTCAGAAGGCTCTAGATATGAACACTGGTTTACTGTACAATCAGTATTTCAAGGGTGAAATAAAGTGATGAAAAAGCAAGAGAGAATGAACTTTAGATGTTCTATGATACGAATTGACAAAGTGTGAGAGGTTTGAATGTTCCAAAGATCAAGAGGAAAAGTGCACAAAAAGAGGGATGTGACTTTTGTAAAAATAGAAATAAAAATTGTAGAAAGAAGATAGATGTCAAAACACATTTAAGAATGGAATGAAAGTCAAAGTCTGAAAAAGACAGTAAAAAGTGGTGTGGATATGGTTTTGTCCACTGAGTTTTGGGAATTCTGCTTTGTTTGATGACAAAAGCACAGACAGCATCATAATGCTGTGAGAGTTGTGTCATATAACCAATGGAAGGTAGGGAGCACGGCTAAATAAGCTGAAGCAGGGTCTTGATAGAGAAGTAAGCTGACACACGGCGGTAGCTGCAGATCTGCTCAATGTTAAACTGTCGGTAGTAATGTTGTGGCTGATGTGTGTTTTAAACCTGGTTTCACACAGTAATCACAAATGATGAACGTGGGTTCCCTCTTCTGGCAGGTGACTTTCATGACACACTGCTGCGCCATCATACTTCCAATGCCAACACCAATCAGATTCAAATACACTGTTGTCACCTGCTGCTGCCCAGGCGGCCTGCTCTACTGATGAGTCTACTTAATGTGGTGAACCTCTCAAAATATTCAGTTGTAATAATAATATTAATAATAATAATAATAATAATAATAATAAATCATAACAATAATAGTAGTAAAAATAATAATAAATAATAATAATAATAATAATAATAATAATAATAATAATAATAATAACTGAAGTATTTGGAATATTAATCAATAAAACAAATGTATGTTGGTGCCTTACTTTGCTCTTTTCCTGGGTTTCAAGTAAGAAAGAAATAACAAAACAGAGAAAGACAGTGAAAGAGAGAAAGAGAGATAAGGAAAAAAAAAGAAAAAGAAGGAAAGAAAGAAAGAGAGAAAAAAGAAAGAAAGAAGGAAAGAAAGTAAGAAAATAAGACAAGGGATGAAAGAAAGAGTAAAAAGAACAGAAGGAACAGAAAGAAAAAGTGTAAGACAGAAAGAATTAGCGAAAGAAAGAAAGAGTGAAAGACAGAAAGAATTAAGGAAGGACAGAACTAATAAAACGGAGAAACAAAGAGAGCATCAACGCTTTGTCAGCATTTCAACATGATTTCATGCCCCGGAGACACTAAACATTCTCGTAGCTCAACGCCTCCAGGACTGCTGGGATTTTCTACCGTCCTGCACTGCAGCTCATACGCCCACCACAAGAGGCCCTCGTCTTTTTACACATTGACTGAGGGATTATTTGTCACTGTGAACACAGCACACAGTGCATCACAACCAAACGCGACCTCTGTATTTGACCCATTCGTGAAGGAGCAGTGCTTGGGGACGGCACCTTGCTCATGAGTACCTCAGTGGTACCTTTACAGGTCCAGGACTCACACCGGTGACGCAGCTAACTTCATTACTTAAGTGAAAGTACAGATACCACCAGTCAAATGTTACTCCAATACAAGTGAAAGTCGTACAGTCAATTTTTTACTTAAGTTACAGTACAGAAGTACTTGTTTTAAAAAATACTTAAGTATTGAAAATACATCTTATTTCACCACATTGTTGCATTATTGCAACAACACTTATAATTCCTAATGCCTCTGACTAGCCTGTAGGACCTGTAGAGTAAGGAGCTGGTGGAATGTTACAGAATGAAACACAACCTGAACTGATAAAGAAAACCAGTCATTTGTTTATTTTATTAATCGATTGTAAGACTACACACCCCCACAAAACAGCATGGTAGTGTTCTGACACAGCTCTGGCAGTGTGTGCACACATGTATGTGTATGTTAATCAGGAGGACAGTGTAATAGCTGTAAATGCAGCTCACAGCTTCAAATCAACATTCCAACTTGCTTAAAACCCAGCTCTACACCTCTAGCTTCAAGACTTTCCAACAGCAACAATGTTCTAATCAAGACAGAAAACAGCAGAACTGTCTGAGCCTGGTTTTATAGTTCCAGTCTACAGGTGTGACGTAACCCTGCTGATTACTGATAGACTGTCACCTGCCAAACAACCAACCACCTTTTAGAAAAGGGGGAATAACATCCACTTTATCCACAGATATGAAAGTAACGAGTAACGAGAACCTTGATAGAAATGTAGTGAAGTAAAAAGTACAGTATTTATCTTTAAAACGTAGTGAAGTGGAAGTCATAAGTTTCCAAATAAAATACTAAAGTGAGGTACAGATACTCAAAAACTCTACTTAAGTACAGTACTCAAGTAAATGTACTTAGTTACTGCTTACCTCTGCCGGTGACCCTCTGATCACGGGCCGACTCCCTAATTGTTACACTACCAACTGCCACAATCTTACGGCAGCTGGTATTCACACATGGTCACCCAAGTAAGAACTAACCAGTGGTGCGTTAGTAACTAGCATAGTGTACATCAGCAACTAACATAGTAGTTAGCAACATAACGTAGTTAGCAACTATGCTTTTGGGAAACGCACCCCAGCCTAGCTCCCGAGATCAGACCTTCTCAGGGTTTTGTGTCTACAGACACATAGATTTATGCTGCGTTCCATTTGCCACTGGATCTGAGATTACATCACATCCACTAAAAATACAGTGAAAACCGAACTGGATGTGTTCTTGTTGCCACAGGAGAGTTGAACATAGATAGAAGTTTTTTATAACTTATCTGAATTTTCTGTCTCAAGTTACTGATCCCGTTCACTTTTCTTCCATTCACTTTAGCAACATCGACCAGCCAATTTAACATCGCCACTTGATAATCAACACATAACGAGGTATCTCATGTATAACATGAATGTAGCAACACGTCTATCCATTACAACAGCACTGTATTATGTACACAGCTGACCAAGTTAGACACAAACAACACTAAAGTGTTAAAAATGTTTTGTTTTTTTTCATCAATTACTGTCTTTACACTGAGCTGCCATCTTGGATTCTAAATTCGGGGGTCCTCTGAGCTGCTCCGAGATATTCGGTGGGATATCCAAGAAACGGGGAAGCGTATGCTTCGAACGACTCAAAAACCGAGCACCAGCGGCAAATGGGACGCACCATTAGTAGTCTGGTTTTCAAAAATGTTTGTACCGCCATATGTACAGCAACAATTATCATTAAATATTAATTATCATTAACTGTACGCATCCATTATTTCTTAGGCTAAGTTTCACTTCTCCCTGCAAACCAAGCTCTCGGCAAATATAAGTTAATTTTGGAGAATTCTGTCTCTTTGATACAGCACATATTTCACACTAAAGATTCTTTTCATTGATGTTACGTGTTCACGGTGCGGTGCAGTGCAGATGAGAGTTGTGCAATGCAATGGAACATTTTAAAATTTGTCAATTACAGAAACCTTTTTGTCTTTTACTGTTGTTATCAAGGTGGCTAAGGTTTTCTCAGAGAGGCCCCGAAACTCCTGCTCGCTAACAGTCCAAGTTAATGGCTAATAAGATAACGACTTTCTAATAGCAGTTGAGTTCATCGGCTTAGAAATTCAGCAAACATCGACAAACTCTGGAGCTAATCATTTATTATCTACAACAACATTACCAAGCCAGCCAGTAGTGCCAATAAACTCACTAAGTCACTGAGGGAAGTGATTAGTAGCTGTAATAATCCGACACTACCCAATAAAAATATTAACAATGGTTTGTTGTGTTTTATGTGCCAATGACTTGACCACAGTTGTTTACGAAGGCGACTGAGTTCCTGTTTTCACATCAACAATCCACAACACGACCAGGAAATATTCTGTTCAACAAAAGCTCATAGAAATGTCCTACTTCACTTCCAAGAGCACTCTTAGAACAAATGTGTAGAAAATTACACCAATCATGTTTAGCTTTTTAGTTTACACATTTTGTGTTAATGTCAGATCTTTTACACGTAATTATGTGTAGTTTCAAAATGCACACAACATGCATTCAACACAATATATGTAACCAAGCTCCAGGCTCCGGTCACCCCCACGACCCCGGTTGGGATTAAAGTGTTCGGATAATGAAGGAGTGAATCTAGTAAATGATTCAAAGTAAACAATAACAAAAGTTTTCCTTGTGATTTTACAACCTCGTGCATCACAACAAATGCACTAATGTAAAGGCAACTATGTATAACTAGAGATGCATTTCCACAAGAAAACGCCAATGTGATTGCTAATGTTTTGAAAACTGGCCGAGTAGAAAGAAACGCATTGAAGCGAATGGAGAAAGAACGAGGGATGATAAAAGTGTGAAAACAGATTGAGATGTGTGTTCAGTGAGGTGGTGTGAGAGGGCATAAGAGCCGTGGTGACTCTCAAATCCCATGTATTCTTAATGGGAGAAAATGAATAGGGAAAAAATATATAATGACAGGAAAAAGACGAGTTTGGGTCACAACGGTTACAGATATGAGAAGAGGCTCATGGGCCCTCGAATCACATCAAATTTGATAGCCTTGTGAAGAACGGTGGCCGTGCAGTAAAGTAGTGAAATTTGAGCTTCATGTGAGTCTATTGGGGAAAAAAATGGATAAAAAAGGGACAGAACTTGCAAACGAGTGCACGTATCAAAACTGTTTATATAAGCACCACACACTGCTATAGGCCACACAGTTTAGAGTTGGAAGTTTCTAGCACAAAAACTGTTGGAGGAGTAGCGGTCAGAACAAGTGTGAAATGACAATCGATAAAATATTTATTGCTCCAATTTTTTTTTTTAATTACTGTGCGCTTTAATGTGTTGTCAACCTTAAAAATACGGGAACTGCTGCACGCTTACAAGTATTTAAAGGTTTCAGTGGTTTCACTGCTTCCTATGGGGGGAAAAGCACTAGTTTGCTGAGCTTATTTGCGTCTCATAATTACGCCAGATCACCTGCAGACCGTGTTGCAGGACAACAGCCACAGTGCATCCATCAGGTAAATGACTTTTCTACAGTAACTTGAGTCCTACTGTAAGTTTCTTACATTTATAGTAAATATATCAAATATTGCAGCACCTGAAGAAGCAGGGGTTAACCGAAATGAGACGCTTGACTGGTTTAAATGGTTGACTGGTGTCACCAGCTTCATTTACAGCAAACGGGGAACTTCAGACCAACCTTTTGGTTACTGCTTTTCTTATATGTAGTTTTAACAACTTTATTTTTAGACAATGTAATAATTTTGTTAAAACAGAAATAGGCAGATCCACCTAAGACCTCTCATGGAATTAGAGGCCTTAAACTAGAGAAATATCAATATATACACTCTTAGAGGGAAACTAAATGCTTTTTAACTTTGACCACATTTACAGAACGCTCTCATCTAGTGTGACTTACATTTCTTAACAAGCGCAGACTCTCTGACGCAACTTAAGGGTTAAGGGTCTTGCTCAGGGGCCCAACGGGGGACGTTTTGGCAGAAGGATTGAGCTGTATTTTAATCTACAAACCTTTGGTCCTTAGCTGAGAATCTTACAACTAGGAGTAGACCAAGAACCTTTAACTTTACTCATGAAGATTAACAATGTTCTAAATAAGTAAGGAGATGACAGTAAAGAGGACAAGGATAAAAGCTCATTATCAACTCGGAAAAGTATTCTGAATATTCTATTGATTGCCTGTGCCTGTGATGTGATTTGAAGGGAAACCGGATTTTTAGCACTACATCGTGCGACAATATTGAGTTTTTCAGAACGACTCACGCTGCATTTGTCTTATTAACTTTCACCTTTTTAAAGTCCCCCAACAAACCACATCACTGTGACAGTAATGATCATCCATTTGAAATATAGGTAGCCCTTTATAGATACGTGGATTAAATGAAGCTTCATTGCAAATTTCCATCAAGTTTTGTTTCTGTCCTGTCCAACTAACTGTCTGCATGCTTCCAACGTGGCTGTGATCTTACCCTGCAGTTCTTCTTCCTTAGTTTATCCAGTCTAACATCAACTTCACTGCCGGTATCACTTCCCTCTCACTGCTGCAATGCTGGGGGCTTTACCGTTGGTTCCTCAATCGTCTTATAATTTCCATTCAGAGGTGTCAAAGCTGCACACTGCAAAAAATGCCTTTTTAAAAATGAGAAAAAAATTACTATTTTTGGGGAAAAAAAAACTTATTTCAAGCAAAATTATCTGCCAGTGCAGCAAGAAAATTGCACTTGCTAAGATTTCTTAAAACAAGAAAAAAAATACTCAAAGACTAAGCATACACAACTTAAATTAAGCAGAATATACTAGTTTTTTTCTCCACTTCTCCTGAAACAAGTAAAAATATACTTACAGTCTACCTGTTAACACAACTCCTTTACCTAGGTAGGATAACTCAAGATAAATTTTCTTGAAACAAGTCAAATAATCTAAACAACATTCAGTCTTACCAAGAAAATAAATCCAAAAAATGGTGTAACAAGATTAAAATGCTGAATTCAAGTCAATTACACTTGTACAGATTTTTATTTTTTGCAGTGCACGCATTCTTCACTCCGGTAGAACTACAGATACATGTGTTTAAAGAGACTAGTAAAAGTTGAAGTATTGACTCGACTTCTTTACTCAAGTTAAAGTGAAAAGTACCGGCTCTAAAAGAGTAAAAGTATAAAGTAGTGCAAAGCTGACTGGACTCCATGTCCAAGCGTTATGTAGAGCGCAAGCAGAGAACAATAAAGCCACATGATACATAAAGCTGCATTGTTCATTACCATCATTATACATGATGATCACCTCTATCCTAAACACGTCATACAACAAATATTATAGAGCTGTAAAGAGCGCTGTAGAAATAAACTCAACTCAACTCAAGTGAATTTGGTGGAGCTGAGCTTCTTTCTCCATCGCAATCACCACCGAGTTGCCGCCTGCTTTTAGCTTCTTATTCTTTCTCGCGCGCTTTATCGTGTCTATCGTGTTGTGTGTCATGTGCAAAGACCAATACACCAATGGGATTGTCTTTTCTGTGCATGTTTACAAGTCTTCAAGCTTCAACCAATCAGTCAAATTGTCTTCATGGAGTGCGTTACTGATACGGAACAGGTAAAATGCAGCAAAATGGCCAAATAAACCTCAGTAGTGATTCAGTTCTTCCTTTTCTCCTCCTGTAGGATGAAGCTTACGGAGGCAGTGTTTTTCATCTGTATCCATTTGAAATTCCTTTGGATCGAAAGTTCATCTTCTCAAAGACCGCACTGTCAACAATGCAACGAGAATCTTTACTGCAACTGTTCGACAATGCATCTCCTGCAGGTCCCTGTAGTTCCTGAAAATGTCCTCTCACTTGACGTATCCTACAACAACATAGAGTCTGTTGGGCAGAAAGATCTCAGCATGTATATTGAGATAAGATCCTTAAACCTGCAGAAGAACAAACTTACAATGATCCACGACGAAGCTTTTGGTTCTCAGCTCAACATGGAAGTGCTTGACCTGTCATTCAATAAGCTGGAAAATATTTCCTCATCCTGGTTTTACTGCCTTAAATCTCTGAAGCACTTGAACCTACTGGGAAACCGATATACCACCTTAGGCTCCGTTCCTCTCTTCCATTTTCTCACAAATCTGGAAACTCTCAAATTTGGGAACGCTTTACTAAAGGAAGTGAGAAAGAATGTCTTCTACAGACTTAGCCGCTTAAACGAGATGACATTTGACGGAGGCAGTCTGAAACAGTACGAGAGTGGAAGTTTCAAAATGTCTCCACCTATCGCCAGAGTCTCGATGAGTCTTCAAGGTCTTTTCGAAGACAACACGACCCTTGTTTCAAAGATCCTTCAAGACGTTTCACACCCGGGGACGTCACTGACCATCAAAAATGTTGTGCTGAACACAAAAAAGTCTATGCAACCTTTTAAAGTGGTGAAAAACGGGGGCACCACCAGGCTTACCGTACACAACATAAGCACAACGGATGCGGCAGTCACCCGTCTCCTGGGGGTTATGGATGGTTCTCAGGTGTCTTACCTTGCACTTGAAGACATCATGCTCAAAGGCGGAGGCTACTGGGAGAAAGCGAATATCTCACACTATGAGAATCTACACACCGTCTTTATACAAAATGCCAAAATTGACAATTTCGTCAACTTCAGCAGCATGATCGAGCTGGCTTTAATTCTGAAGTACATACTTAAGCTGTCGGTAATCAACTGTACCTTTTATGTCATGCCTTGCATAACAAGTTATCTTATGAGACATGTTGAATATTTGGACTTCAGCCAAAACCTTTTATCAGATATGGCCATACAAGAAACGTTATGTTACGGTGCAGGTATAATGAGTAATCTCAACACGCTCAACGTGAGCCAAAATTCTTTAAAATCTATTCAGCTTATGTCCTCCTTGGTAACGCGACTTCAGAGGCTGACGTTTCTGGACATGAGCAACAATGACTTTACCACAATGCCACAGGAATGCACCTGTATTCCGAGTCTACAATTTCTGAATCTCTCATACTAAACTGTGAGAGTGACCACATGTCTTCCTCCCGTAGCCTGACTGTTCTGGAATCAGTCAAACGACGGCGCTTCAATTTCCCACTTTCCCTAACCCAGGAGTTTTAACTCAGAACAGGTTTATGAATATCTCCTGACGGCAGGTTTCCCAGTTTGAAAACGCTTATTGGCCCTAAAGAAACTCCCTGAGAAGTTCAATGAAGAGCCACCTGATGAGCTCAACCACCTGCAGGATCTACAGCCGTCAAAAAACAATTACGCTCGCACCTGTGAGTTTGTGGTGACGCAAGAACACGACAAGGACCAGCCCACCACATCTCAGCTTATTTGGTCGTAATAACTACGTGTGTGATTCCGCCAAGATATATTGTTGACAGTGCTGAATTGCTCGCTTGAATGTCGCTACATGATTCCGCAGTCTGCATTCTCTGCAGCACAATCGTCCTCATCCTGCTGCTGGTTGCCTTCACCTGTCACAAGCTTCATGTTTTATGGTACCTCCAGATGATTGTGGCCTGGCTAAAAGCCGCGCAGCAACGTGAGCAGGTGAAAATTCCGCTATGATGCTTTTCGTCTGCTGGAGGGTTGAGGAAATTCTCCTTCCAAACTAGAGAGCGCTCATAGCCTCCATTTTGCCCTCTGTCTCCACAGACTTCTTCCTGGACGTTGATCGGACAATATAATAGAGTCGATGAGAAGAGCCACCGCGACCTTGTTTGTTTTGTCGGAGCACTTCATTACCAGCGAAAGTGGTGTCGCATACTTAATTGGACTTTCACATTTTCAAGATCATTAAGTTGAACACAACTGATTCAAGAATTTTGTCCTCTTAGAACCAATTGCCAAGGAGACCATTCCTAAACGCTTCAAAGTTGCTTGTCGATGAACTCCCTGGACGTACTTTGAGGGCCTCAGGAAGAAGGTTAGAAAGAAGAGAGGAGTTCTAGAACAACCTGCTGCTCTCTTATAGAGAGGAGCCCTGATGCCACATTGCCAATTTTCTATGTTCTTACCTGAAAAATTAATACTGCTGTAATTTGTTTTTATGTAGAGGTGATGATGAAATTAAATTGGCTTCTGGCGAGGATGCTTGTCACTAATTCCAAAAAGGAAATGTTTTTCATTGCAGAAATGCAGTGTTCAAATAGCTGTTGTAATGTGATAATACAGGCGCAATAAAAATAAAAAACTGATTTATGCATTTTCTCTAAATATTGTTGTTTCTCCTAAGCATCAAATGGAACTTAAATGCTGAATTAACTCTTTGTCCGGCGGAGCGGCTTTTTGGCCCATTTTCAGCCAATTTTTCACTATTTTTTGGGATCGGCCCAAGTTTCAGCTTAATCTAGTGAGTGATTATTTGTCACTGTGAACACACCACAACACAGCTCACAGTGCACCACAACGAAATGTGACCTCTGACCCATCCGTGAAGGAGCATGCAAGCAGCCAATACACCCGAGCAGTAGCTGGGGACAGTAATTTGCCTATGAGCACCAGTGGCAATTTTACTGGCCCTGGATTGGGAACCCATACCTCTGATCACGGGCGACACCCCTAACACATGCCACCAGCTGCAATTATGTATTTGCATGACGACAGGGCGGCCCCAGCGAATGGCACCCATGAACCCCACAACAACCAGCTCCCGACGGGCAATCGTGATGGTCGAATGAAAACTGACCTGTTTGAAATCTCAGTGGGTTTCTCAATGTGCCTGCGCGAACACAGAACTAGAAGTAATTGAAGCAGAGAGAAAGTACAAACATGGTGATTAGCAGCAGTCGCGTCGCATCTGAAAGCATGGATTCCCTATAGTACACACATAAATCGAGCGGCATTTCTGCGATGTGATTTAGCCGCCCGTTTGAGCTGGAGGTTTACGTAAACGTATTTTTTAAAAATTGCACAGTGTACGCTAAAATCAACTGTACCAAAAGTAGCTAAGCAGCAGCAGATAAGAGATACAATAAGATAAATAAAACCATACCACAGTTTATATCACCATTTTAAAATGTTTAATGGCCTGTACCACTCAAAAGAAAAGTCATACTCAGCGGGTCTTGATGCAGAGTCCCATTGAATGAACACTAGCTTGTCAAGTCAAGGTTTTATTGACCTAGTTTAACAGTCAAGTTAGAACAGGAACAAGCTTTTCCCAAACGACTTCCATATTTAGAAGTGCACTTTTGTACAAAACACCACCTGGCTGTACTATAGGAAGATTTATGATAGTATACATTTAGATTCCACTTTGCTTCCGGTCAACACAACCTCCCCGCAAAAAAGAATGACCAACAGGTCGAAAAGACTTAAAAAAGACAAAAAGAAGGTAAAATGGTGCTGTTGCCACACACTGGCCCCGGGGTCTGCTTTAATCTCTGTGCAGTCAATAAAGCTGTCATTCCAGATTAGCATTGTTCGTACTCTGTTCCATGCATCTCATAAATATGTCCTTCAACCTTGACAGCCTCAACAGGTTTACCTCCAAGTAACCCATTCACCCCTGCATTAAACTTCACCACGACACAATGCTGTTGAAATTACAGACCAGTTACTGGAACCCAACGCTCAACGACTGTGTTCCTGCTTTTTGTGTAGTCTAATTTGACATAGCACATTGAAATGTGCATTTTTCGGCATCTGCCATAGCGCCAGGGTTTTGTGCATCAAATGGGCATTATTAAATCTTAAAAACATTGCAGCCTGAAAGACATACGATCTGAAGGACTGGCTAAAAAATAGCATGGTGTTCCAGCCACTGCGAAAACTTGACCACCAGTATAGGTTTCTTGAAGCCATGGCCTGAGTTGCATCTCCGTGGAACACCATAATTTGATGAGCTGAGCTACACTGTGCCCTTTTAATAGCAGATCTCCAGTGTTAAAAGCGCATTGACGGTGCCAAAGTGACAACCACCACTGTCAAGTTTTCAGCACTTCATCTGCCTTGGGGGTCAAAATGTTGAACACTACCTGGCCACCAGTGAGAGAAAGCCCACTGCAAACACAATATGAAACAGCTGCATGACCGGACGTAGGATTGGGTGATGCTTTTTGTGGCTGATGATGGAGGCACTTACGTATCACGATCCACCCGAATTTCAAGTAACACAACCACCACGGTGAAGTAGAATGTTCCAGTAAGCTGGATCGCCCCACAAAAGCCAGTCAGATGAGCAAGGTTGGGAAGCATTTCGTTGCTACTACTTCAGTAGTTGTGTGCATAAGCTAATGCGGAAGCTTTCAATTAACAGACTCACCACACTTGTAGTTAGCTACTCAATCTTAAAATGAGTTTGGGTCTGTTCTCATCAAGTTTGAGCCTAAGCACTGGCCACTGTAGTTTTGAGATGCACTACACTGAGTGTGCTGACATATCTATATGGAAATATGAATATGTTCTGGTGGCATCTATTCAGTGTGGGTGAGTGTACGGTTGCTTTTGCGCAGTCTGTGAGGTGTTTTTGCATCAGACAGAGATAGATATTACCATAAAGATAAAGATATTCACTTATATACATCACAAGCATGTGGTCTGGGGCAATGACCCATATGTCTTTCCACTGCACTGTCGTTCCCAGACCAGGAAAATGCCTTGGAGATAGGCTACTTTCACTAAGTATTTGGTGCTTGAATGTAGTAAATACTCGGTTGAAGTCCCAGACTGGGTAAAGGTACCACTGAGGTACTCATGAGCAAAGTAAGGTCCCCAAGCACTGCTCCCTGGGTGCTGCCAAAGCAGAGGTCACATTTGCTTGTGGTGTGTTCACAATGACAAAAATAATCACTCACTTCACTTAACATCTGTTTAAAAAATGAATTCACCGCTCACTGTTGATGCTGCTACCTGTTGGATATTATATTGCGTTTATATCACAAAGAGTAAATAAGTTGCATATTTTCTTTTTAGGAGGAAAATAAACTTAATAAGAAAAATAAATAACACGTAATATATACCTGTCAAAGTTTATTTGTAGTCATGCTGTAAGGACGGATTGTAGGTTCAAGTAAACTTGATTTTTGCATCACATGATTTTTACATTAAATTCAAAATGAAGATAAGAACTAGATAAAGACTACTAAACGAGATAATGACACGAGCAGCCTAAACATTAGTCTAGGTCCTGGTTATCTGATGACAATAAAGGAGGAGAAAATGGAAGATTCAATGGGGAGGTCATGTTTTAGGAGGGCAAACTGCCCAGTGTCAGAGATAATAGAGAGCTTAATGTCACTAAGGAAGTGGTCAAGACTGGAATTTATGATAAAGCATCCTGAGCTGACCGGGACATCACGGAGGAGATCATATATTCATGATGTCAGGGTCTGTTAACAATGTGAGTATGTAAACCTGCTGTGCCAACAAGTATTAAATGTTCTATGGGTGATGTTCCTGGAAAAGCAGAGTTGTAAACAGGTCAGCACACTTTGCTATGGCATTATTTAGCAAAGGAATTTAGCTCAAAAGTTTGTGTAAATGCATTAATTAGAGTACAGCTTTGCTACAGTTTCTTTAATTAGATTGCTGCATTGTAAAAAAGAAAAATGTATTACAGATTTAATAAACTGCGCCTAAATGCGCACAATGTTGGATCCGTGGTATTACACAACATTTCACAATAAATATTGACTAAAATTATTGCTAAGTGCCTAGGTTTCAGTTCTTCCTAAGACTTAACCTTTAGATTTGACCTTGGGGTTCAAGAATTCAGCCAAACTGCAAATTCCACATCACCAACCAGTGCACTGATAACAACTAGGTAATCAATTTAATTATAATAACAAATAACTGCTATTGGGCTTTCATCTGTCAAATTGTAGTAGTTGGACAAAGCATTGATTTCTCCTAATTTGTAGGCAAAAAGCGATAATTGAAGGTTGATAAGAAAGCAAGCTAGAATACAACGTTATACTGCAGTGACTCATAAACAGTACGGTGGAAAGAAGAAGAGGAAGAGATTTCTGTATGTGTTCAAGAAGTGGTTCATAATCTTGCATTAATGTAACATAACTTCCTAGTTATAAAGGGACATCAGAATCATATTATATACCAACATCTGATACAAAAATCAGATCAACTTTCAAGGCCTACATTTTGTGTAAAATTACATTAGTAAAAGATAGTAATGTAGATAGGCTTAGTTCGTAAATGAGTTTTGTCCATTTACAGATCTAGTGCAAAAGAGCATTAGGGCTTTTCTTGTTTGCAGCTTCCTTGAAATAGAGAAGCCAATTGCAAGTATCTTATGAGTAACTTTCCTATATTAGCACTGTGCTTATTCCCATTTCTATGTGTGATTTACTACATGAGTGCTGTGGTGTATCACTTTTGCAGACAGTTTGAGCATTATAAAATTCAATAAAACACACAATACAATATTTCAGACACTAATACTTAAAGCATAACAATAAAGTAACGGGGCAGTTGATAGCGTAACAGTTATGGTGTTTGCCCCATAATCGAGGGTCGCTGGTTCGAATTGAAGGACCGGTAAAGGTATCACTGAGGTACCCATGAGCAAGATACCGTCCCAGCACTGCTGCTTCACAGATGGGTCAAATGCAGAGGTCACATTTCGCTATGCGTTTGTGTAAGCTAAAGCAGTGGTGTGTTCACATTGACAACAATCATTCACTTTCTACCAGAATAAACCAGTCAGTTAAGAAACTGTCGACTTCAGAGCGAATTTGATGTTCTAGAAAAATTGGGTCAAAAATATATTTTCATGCTAACAGTAATTAAAAAATACTGAGGCAGATCTCCAAGATTTTGCAATCCTCACAGTCTTCAAGAACATCCATCAGCTTGTCTCACATATGTTTCACCCAAAGGTGTCCTGACTATAATAGATGTGTTACACCAATTTACTGATTTCACACAAAATTAAGATTTCCGAAAATGGTGAAATCCTACAAAACAAAATTCCACACTAGTAATAACAGACTACAGCCTTGAAATCATCAATTCTAAATTCAAACTGTTTTCCAGCATCAATAATGTAAATTCAGTTCTGTTTTTCTTGACAGGATGAAGACATCATTCACTTTATCGCTTTCACTTTGCTCTTTTGCTTTTACATTATGACGCCAGCAAATATTCAAACTGTTTCGAATGTATGAACATCATTTCTTGGCAACTGAAAATTCTTCAAAACATTTTTCATTAAGTCCCCTGAAGTTCTCAACGCTTTTAGCTTCGATGTCCTTCAACTATTGAGACAATTGGAGAAGGCTGATTTGAGCACTTGCTAGTAAGCTAAAAGTTTACATGCAGAAAACAACCCACAGATACAAAGAAGCATTCCATTCCCAGTGCGACCTGGAGTGTTCTGGATCTGTCTTTTCAACAAGTTGGAGTAACATTCTAATCCTGGTTTTATAATCAAATCCCTGAAGAACTGAACCTGCTGGGGAAATCATCAGTACACCACTTTTTTGGGAGTTGTTCTCTTTTTTCAGTTCCCGGTGCACCTAGACACTAAAATCTCTGGCAACCCTTCGCTGAAGGAAGTAAAAAAAGAACGTTCTAAGCACATTAAATCAATATCTAAATGAGTTGGTACTGAAGGACACAATCTAGATTTTATGACTTGGAGTTTCAAACTCTCAAGCCATCAGAACAAGTTTCTCTGAGGTCTTCAAAGTCTCTCTTTCAAGAAAACCCATCACTTGTCTCAAAGATCCTTCTGCATGTTTCTCATCCATATTTTTGACTATTAGAGATGTTGTGGGTTGAACACGATGGATCCATGCAGCATTTTACCGAGGTCAAAATGGAGGAAAACTTGCTAAGCCAATTCACGCGAACGTGAGTTAGCAATAACCGATGAAGGAGTGACTCTTCTAGAGGCTGTGGATGGTTCCTCAATATCTTACGTTGGATTTGAGGACATACAGCTCAGAGGTGCAGGCTGGTGGGAGAAAGCTCATTACACGCATTTCGAGAGCCTGCAAAAGGTTTTTATTCGCAACGTTGAAGTCCAAGGCTTTTTTCATTTCAGTAGCATGATGCAGTTAGGCTTCCTCCTGAAGTATCCCATCAAGGTGTCAACAATCAACTGTACAGTTTTTGTCATGCCTTGTTTCACTTCTCACCTTCTGAAAAAAATTGAATATTTAGACTTGAGCCAAAATCTTCTGTCAGATTTAACCATAAAAGAAAGTTTATTATGTTACGGTAGAGGGTATAATGATAAACTCAAACATCAACGGAGCTAAAATTCTTAAAATTTATCCAGCTTATGTCCCACATGGTAACGCCGACTTCCAGTGGGCTGATGTTTCTAGACATGAGCAACAATGATTCTTACCACAATGCCACAGGAATGCACCTTGGCCTGAAAGTCTACAATTTCTGAATCTCTGCTACCAAACTTCGTAGAGTGACCACATGTCTTCTCCTCGGCTTCCGACTGTTCTGGACCTCAGTCAAAACGACTTGACACTTTTCCACCTCACTCTTCCCAACCTTGTGGAGCTTAATCTCTCAGGTAACAGGTTTATGCACATTCCAGACGGAAGAAGGTTTCCCAGTTTGAAAACGCTTATTGTTCAAAGAAACTCCCAGGGAATGTTCAACAAGAGCCAATTGATGGTTTCAAATCACCTGCAGGATCTACGTCGTCAAAACACCAGATGCCTGCACCCTTGTGAGTTTGTATGCGAACACGGCGTTGACCAGCTCACCACACTTAGCGACGGTCGAATAACCACATGTGTGTGACTGTCTTTGCTAAGAGGCCGTACAGTTGACAGTGCTGGACTTGTCGCTTGAATGTCACATGATTCCCTGCAGCCTGCATTCTCAGCACACCGTCCTCATCCCATGCTGGTTGGGTTTCACCTGCCTGCCAAGCTTCACGTTTTATGGTACCTCCAGATGATTGTGCCTGGCTATGGCCACAGAAAGCAGCAACGTGAGCAGGTATAATCTCCGCTATGACGCTTTGTCTCGTATAGCCAACGAGATGCTGAGGGTTGGAGGAAATTCTCCTTCCAAAAACTAGGAGAGAGCGCCAGCTCTCCAGCCTGCCCTCTGTCTCTGCCGTTGCGACTTCCTTCCCGGACGCGGATCGCGACAATATAATAGAGTCGATTGAGAAGAGCCACCGCACCTTGTTTGTTTTGTCGGAGCACTTCGTCACTAGCGAGTGGTGTCGATACGAATTGGACTTCTCACATTTTCGCATTGTTGATGAACACAACGATTCCGCAGTCCTTGTCCTTTTGGAGTCAATTGCCAAGGAGACCATTCCTAAACGCTTGTGTTAAGAAAAATGATGAACCCCGGACGTACTTAGAGTGGCCTCAGGAAGAAGAAAGAAGAGAGGAGTTCTGGAACAGTTTACAAGCTGCTCTAAAGAGGGAGGAGTTCTGATGTTTCCAAGTCTGAATCGGTCATGTCTGGTTCTAGAAAATTAGACCAACACTTGCCCTTGTGCTTCACTGTGAGCATTCTTTATGCCATGTATGATACTGTACATTTCCAAGACAATAATGAAACTAACAAAAAAGTGAAACCATCTGTTTAAGCCCAGTAGGCATGAAAAGAGGAAATTAGATGCAGATTGTAAAGAATATTAGCCTTTAAAATGTATTAGCAATTATGATTCACTATAAATCATGTTTTTTCTATGTGCTATCACTTGCTACATCTTGTCAGACAACTGTTCTGTTACAGTGCCAGAGCTGAGTTGGGCAAGTCTGGCAGTATTTCAAAAGCTGCATTACTAGGAAAAATATTTTATACCAACGCTCTCAAGTTACAAAACCACACTTGTAATGCTAGCAGTTTGTTTCCGGGCATTGTGCTGCTGAAACAAGCAAAGGGGTCTTTGCAAAAGATGTCTTCAAGATGTGCCTGTACCACAATAGACATTGGCTTTTTAAACTTAATATTGGTAACAGGTGGGATGATACTTTTCCTAATTCTACCAAGGGAAAGCAATACCTATTTTCTTAAAAGGCAAGTTAAAAATGGTTACAACTGTTTGCATCCATTTCCTGTTGAAATCCAAACTGTTTCTCAGCTCAACAGTCAAATTACCTCATTTTGTCAAATACGTTGAAGGCATCAAAATTAATGAAGAATTAGAATTAATGAAGAAATCTTAAGTGTTTTAAGGACACAACTTTACACACATTTTGTTGAACAAGTAAACCCCACTGATTTCTGTTTCACCTGTCAACTTTTTTGGAACTCAATTAAATTAATTGCATTTATAATAAAGGATTGAATGTCTCTGGCTGTTTCTATTATTTAGTTTTAATTCACTGTCTCGAATGTTCTTTTGTGTTATTATAGTGATAATAATTAAAGTGATTTGTAAGTCGCTAATCTTAGCTTGTTGAAGTCATAGTGTTTGCTAGAGCAAGTTTGCTGATGAAAATAATGGTAAAAGATAATCTCTGTATGAAAATGATTATGATTGCACAAGAAAGATGTTTCAGTTGTATGTGCATTTATTAAATGTTGTACTCCATTAAAGCAAAAATAAAACTTGTTTATTAATAATCAATATACATTGATAATCATTAAACATTTACTACCTGCCTTTAAATATTTTCAGCCCTTTTGCCATCCAAAAGTTCTATTCACTCTACATTAAATCTCTTGCTGCTAGTATGAAATGTGGAGTTGAGAAATCAAATATGACTCACTGTAAAGGGACAAAGCTTCAACTCTGGAGTGATTTAATTTGGTAAAGAAAAAAAGAGCATTATTATGTTTGAAACCCAGAACATATTATTATTTATTATATTTATTATTATTATTACATTTGAAACATATTATGACTTAATATGTTGCTAGAGAAAGGCTGTACATGGACAGTTGTCAGTTTTAACATTATTACTTGAGCAGTACGGATTAGTTTAAAGAATATCTCAAAAATTCAAGTTAACAGCTCCGTTTCAATTACCTGTCTGAGATTAAAATATTTAAGTCAGAATTGAAGTACACTTCAAGAAGAACTAAAATGTGACCTATAAAGTCTCTTATAATACACCTGCTTTGGTTATTATGACAGGACTTTTTGTTCCCATTGCCAAAGAAGAAAAGAGATTCAGGATTTATCTCAAAAACATGAAACCATATAAAAACTCCAACCAAACAAATCTCAGCTTCACAATGACTTGGCTAGTTGCCATTTACTGTTGATGCCAACAATTCAGAAACCTCAAACTACAAAACGAAAAAGTTTTGATTCTGTAGATATGTAGAAAAACAAATCAGTGTTCTGAGAGGATGTTTTAGGTCCTTAAAACTCTATTTACTTTATACTTTATTTAGATTTAGATCTGTTATGTTATCTGTTTTGCCTTAGTACAGCTACTTAGATGAGTCTCTAGTTTTAGCTTTACCTGGTATCCATTTGGTCATGCTACATAGCAATACATAGGTAGAATTAGCCAAGGATTAAGTAGTAAAGGATTTGTTGTTTTACAATTCAGTATGCCCTTTGTCACAACGTTGCCTGACACTTTTGACCAGAAAAAGTACCATGGGGATGTAGGATGGAGAAAATAAAGTAAAATTTAAGTCAATAAGAACGGGGGATAAAGTGGCCCGTTAACATACGGTTAGCTATGGTGCTAGTCATAAGAGAAACATCAATTAACAAGATTATTTTTGTGTGTGTGTAAGCTTCATGTTCGAAAAGTATTTTAATAATATTAGATTGTCAGCAAACACTGAAGAACTGCCAGCAATATTCACAATAATAAACAATTTATTAAAAGATTTTAAGACAGACGAGATGATCAGGAGTAAATGTCACTTCAACAACGGTTCAAACGAATTTTTAATTAACATGGACACCAAAAAAAAACAAACTACAAAATAATTACATACAGTCTTTTCCAACAAATATGACAATAGATACGAGAAAATAAATGACCGCTTATAAACATGTGACGTCATAAATGAATTCGACAAAATTACAGTGGCGACGTTTAGCCTGCAGGGGGCGTGTAGAGTCAAACTGCCATAAATCTGCAGGTGGATGAATGTTTAATACACGTAAATGTGTTAAAACGCAAAACACACTAAAAAGTTTCATCTGGTTCACCGTAAAAACTTTAGTTCAACTGCTACCTTAAAGTTTCGTTTTAAGTCAAGCTATATGTACTAATTATTTCAACTCATTATTTTAAGTCTAGTTTTCAATTTTGTAATGCTTTATTATTAACACATTTAGTCTTAATCACAGCCGTAGTTACAACTTACAGTTTTCAGTTGTAACTACGCGTAGTGACTTTTAAAACACAAGTTATTAAACAAACAAAACCACCGAGACTTTAAGGGCTCCATAAAGAACTCAAAAAAGGTTATTGAATTTGTTGCTTTAATTGATTTAATTATTGAAGTCAATACAAGACATGACTTCAAACGTTCAAATCTATTTTTATAGATGTATGGGGAAAATGTTTTGGTTAAAGAACATAAAATATATATCAACCTGACTTTTTATAGTGGTGGGGGGAAAAACGCATTAAAAAAAATCGACGTTTTTCAGTCTTTTTAAGAACCAGCTGTAATAGCCAGGAGGGGGCGTGGCTTAGCGTTAAGCCGCCTCTCTGCACACCGCCGCGGCACCAAACGAAGAGGCGGTGGCGCGACCGAGAAGCAGGGCACAAAACCCGAGAAGTCACGGAATTTTTACCCCCCTCCTCCTCCTCCCTTCATCCATCCATCCCTCCTTCCTTACTCCTTCCCCTACGCACAAAACGAGCAGCTCGTCCGGCGCTACCAACCGACCGACCGACCAACCAACCAAGGGAGAAGCGAAGCGCAAACCGAGAAGTCGCTGTCACAAACCGGGCGGTGAGGTCGAGTCACGGAATTTTTCACCCCCGACCTTCTCCTTCTTTTCCTCCCACTTACATCCCTTCTTTCTTCCGTACTTCTTTCTCCTGCGCATAAAAAGCAACCAACGGAGAAGGGAAGCGCAAAACTGAGAAGACGCTAGCGGAATTTGTACCCCCTCCTTCTCCTTCTCCTTCTTCTCATACCTCCATCCATCCCTCTATCTTTCCTTCTCTCCTTCCTTCCTTCCTTCCTTCCTTCCCCTGCCCACAACGAGCACCTCGTTCGAACATACACAAACTCACACTCAAAACACACACTCATTCTCCCTCAAATACACCACACTAACACACACATTTAAATACACACGCCCGCACACACACCGTCTGTCTGTCTCTCTGTCTCTCTCTCTCTCTCTGTCTCTCTCTCTCTTTCACACACACACTCGCTCGCTCTCTCTCTCAAACACGCAGCGAGCGAGCGACAGCTCAGCCTCTCCTCCCCAAATTAAACCAACATGGCCGAGCCGGTAGCGGCAGCAGGAGACGCGGGAGAAGCGGGCGGAGTGCGGGGTTTTGCTCGTCAAGGTGCGCTGCGCCAGAAAAATGTGCACGAAGTCAAGGAGCATAAGTTCATTGCGCGCTTCTTCAAGCAGCCCACCTTCTGCAGCCACTGCACCGACTTTATCTGGTAAGTGTGTGTGTGTGTGTGTGTTTCTATTGAGAGAGAGAGAGTGCATGTGTATGTGTTTGGGTGGTTTTGAGCCTGTATATGTGAGTGTATATGTTGCGTGTTGGAGTGTATTCGTGTGAGTGCTTGCGTTTTTTCAGCGCGTGTGTTTTTGCCCGGGCTCGCGCCAGGCACAGTACCTGCTATGCGGCCGCGTTCACTTTTCTGAGGTACAGGTGACTCACTTGATGCTCTTTATTGTAAATTAATTAGAATAAAACACGTTTTTTAAGCACAGCAATCTAAACCTCATTTCTAAACGTCGACACGACAAAAAAAGAGATTTATTTATTTATTTACAATATTTTTGGCGTCGTTGCTGTTGAACGTCGCGAAGCACTGCGGTCCCGCGCGCTGTGGGGGGAAACTCGTCGTGAGGGTGATTTAAAAAACGACAAAAATGGGGGCTTTAGGTTAAAGAAACCAACAGTTTTTGAGGCGAAGTCGCCGTTTTGGGACTCAACTGACGGAACACGACGTGAAGAGACTGAAACCGGGAGGTAGTCGTGTGGAGGAATGTGGCTTGTGTGACCAGTCAGTCAGTCAGTACTCATTTTGTGTTTCGTTTCTTTCTTTTGCAGGGGATTCGGCAAACAAGGATTTCAGTGTCAAGGTAAGACCGTTATGAGTGTGTGTGTGTGTGAGAGAGAGAGAGAGTGTGTGAGGTGTTGTGTTGCTAAACGGTTGTCTTTGCCCTGATTTTTGGCTGAGGCTTGGTTCCGCAGTGAGCGCGAGGAGGGGGGCTGCGGTGTGTGTGTGTATATGTGTGTGTGTGTTTTCCTCAGGTTATGTTCGTCTTGAAGAAATTCTCGTCGACATAGGCTTTTGTGTGTGTGTGTGTGTGTGTGTGTGTGTGTGTGTGTGTGTGTGTGTCTGTCTGTATTTTGGCGGGTTGATTATTGTGGCGTCCTAAACGATAGAAAATCCCGAGATTTGTCAGGTTTTCATGGCTCTTTGAGGACATTTTGTTGGCCTTCCTGAGCACAAACTGCTTTTTGAGGGAAATGTTTACATTTTTATGTGGGAAAAAGCTAAAGAGTTAAAAGATTTGCTTTTACTGAGGTAAAGGGTTATTGTTAGGTGTAGCTGAGGTAGATTCAGTAGGAGGGCCTCATTAAGATAGCAAGACGTGACTGTTTTTAAGAAAGAGATCCTCCGAGCTCACAAAAAAATGGACCAAAAAAATAATAAGTCGAGATCTTGTAGAATTTGCTGTCTATTAAAGACTTCCCACATGACTGTACGTTTGTAAGGCAAATAAGGAAGACGTGCTGGTTATGCAACCCCCTGCTTTTGCCTCGTTCATGTGCTTCTCTTCATCTCTTTCCATTCATCCCGCTCTCGTTTCTTGATCTGTCTTGCTCAAGCCCCCCTCAACTGAAACTCTACCCCTCCCCGGGTTTGCAACTTTCTTTCATCGGCTTCCCTTTTCCTGTGTTGCATTCGAACGCACGACAAGCTGTTTTTTGGGGGTGTTGAGAGAAAAGGGGTTCGTGGTCAATCGCGTTGCGCAAACCCAGACGGAGGTCTCGTTTCTCATTTTTCGTGTGACTTTAACCTCCAAGACCCAAAACGAGGACTTACGGAAATGCTAGTGGCCCAAGAATACACTCTAGTTCGGGATTGTTGCTAAGGTACTGAACCTGAATTTGAAAAAATGACAAATATGGACAGACAAGATCATAGTGGAACACAAAACTGAAAATATCAGTGCGATTAAAGGCCATACTCTTTCATACAATTCTGTGCAGCTTTTCAGGAACGCGTGTTTCAGCCTTATTTTTTTTAAATCATTGTTCAAATGCCTTTAACCCTTGTAAAGAAAACTCAGAAAATGTGGATTAACAAGATCATACTCAAACACAAAAATGTCAAAATACCTGTAAAATTAAAGGTCACAAGTTTTAGGCCTCAACTTGGCGGCAGAACCAGAACTCAGAAGTCCATGCAGATTGTCAGAAAAAAAAAAACTGGAAATTTGCAGTATCTGATTTTTAGGAATGGACTGTGTTTCAGCCTTATTTTTATGCACATTCCAACGTCTTCACAAACAAAGCTCTGAAGATGTAGATTGACAAGATCACACAGGAGCACAAAAATGTGAAAATATCTGTGCAATCAAAGGTCATGAGTTTTAGACCTAAACTTAGAAGCAAAACTAGGACAAGCCAAGAAGACATTTTTGGAAATTCTGACTAATTTATTATTAGGAACGTGATTGTGTTTCAGACCTAATTTAACTTAGAAAATGTGGCTTGACAAAAATATCTGTGTAATTGATTGCTAAGAGTTTTAGGCCTGAACTTGGAGGCCAAACCAGGACAGAACTTCAGGATCTGAAAGGGGATTTTTAGGAAAGCGATCATGTTCAGATCTTTTAGGTACATTAGAACGGCTTTGGCCTTCACATGCCAAACCTTCGTTCAACCTTAACATTCTAGAATGTTAGAACTCAACTTCGGCCTTTGCCAACGTCAGATCAGAAAAAACATTTTTATATCATTTTGGGTATTGAACCCTTTCGAGATGGCTCCAAAAAACCCACAAGGGTTGAGAAACAGCCCAAGTATTGGGAGGACACGCTTTCTAAAGTGGGACATAAAGATATGACAAACAATGTTGTGAAGCATAAACACTAACAAAAATTTGGAAATTTGATCATTCCTGGACAAGCATGTACACATCTGCATGTAGAGAAGCCTAACAGCTTTGTCAAAAGATCTTCTTGTGATTACAGAGAGAAAGTGAGAGAGAAATGAGAGAACGGAGGGTAGGAAAGAGGTATGATCTACTTTTCCCTGACCTGCCTTACTTATCGTTGCAGAAGCATGACTTTTTTTAACCAGTTCATTTTACTGGCAAATGTCTCTGCCAGTGCTTTGGAACAACACAGGAAGGATACAGTTACAACACCACACAGTTTTCCATTATTTTACATTACTATTTTAATTTTTCACTTGACCTCATAACCGGCTTGCGTTATCGGCTTAAATCCGAACAAAAGTAATGATTTAAAAGTCGCGTCCACTTCCGAAACGTAGCCACATTGTAAGTAAGAATAAAAAACGACTCTGCTTAAGAATTTTACTTTGCATATTGTCAGTTGCTGTATAGAAAACAACAAAACAGTCTTCTAAATGACAGTCGAAACCTGCCGCGCCAGCTGCAGGCTGCAACACGAAGAGCGAAGGAATGAGGAAGTGGAGAAATGGAGAGAGAGAAAGGGATGGAAGGCGAAACAGGAGTGCTGGCGTAAATGGTTTTGAAAGTACGGCCTGCAAAACGAGCACAACACAACTTTTAAGATAAAAACTGGAATTTGTAGCTCAAACAGATTAATCTCAGTTTTGCAACTACACAGTGTAGCTTCAAATAAATATAGTCAACCTTAGAAAACACAACTAGCAAACATTTGTGCTAGTAAGCATTTAGCTTAAAAAATATTGCTAAAAAGCTCAGTTCTGTAGCTAAAAAGTCTGTTTTTGTAACTAAAAAATAAGTTTTATAGTCTCATGTTTTAGCTGTAATCTGGAGCTAAAAAAGCTAAAGTTGATAGCTTTAAATTTTAGGTTTGCAGCTACAAAAACTACATATTGTCTTAGCGAATTAGCTAAGATTTATGCTAGCAAGCAGTAACAGCCTTAACATTTGAAAATAAACAACCTTTTGTAGTTCAGGTGATAAAAAGCTCATATATATATATATATATATGACTATTAAAACATATTATACTAGATAAAGATGTTATTAGGCATATAACTTATCATTAGGTGGATAAACATTTAGACATCAATAAAATGTGAATAATAAATAGTAATTACTATATGGTTACAAACATTGATCATTTGTTTAAACTGAGGTATTAGAGTAAGGCTTTAATCATACCTAACTTTTGTCTCTTTTGAAACAAGGTTCATTTTTATACTTAGGAGGAAAAAACTCACATTTTTAGATCAATGTCTTTTTTAATCTAATCATTAAAATTTTTGTGAAAGTGACATGTGGGAAAGTCTTTCCTCTGGTTCTAGCAAGATAAAGAGTGAAAGACAAAGTGGGCACAAGTTGGCGCTAGAGCTGCTCCTGACACTCCAGATGGCCGGATTGAAATATTCAATAAACTATTCAAGAAACACAAAATAATCTCATGTGGGAGCGGAATAAAAGAGTGCAGCGCTTCTCGCTGTGACACTGTGAAAACATTGAGAACCTGGAAGCCAAAAACGTCCTGAGCGAGATGCGATTAGCTACAAATTTGGCTACAATCATGAGCTTTTTTAACCACCAACCAAATCCACGTTTGTTGGAACACTACTGGACAACTCTAAATTGAGGTTTCCTGAGACTTTGTTGTACTTACAATGATCCTAAAACAACTGTTATACATGCAGTAGCCTCTCCGTAGCCTGCTGTCAGTTGTTTATGAGGTGACTATCACGTTATGTGCACAACATTCTCGGCCTGATCTGTGCAGGCAAACCAGAAATGAAAAAGTAAGCTGTGCATTGTGCCCATCTGCAGACTGCACACTGAAAATGGAAAGCACTGCGCCAGCACTCCCAGTTCCCCTTTCATGCCTTCATTTCTACACTGTACACATTTTAGAGATAATGAGAAAGTGCAGCGATTAGCTCCATAGCGACGTTTCCTCAAAGACAAAATGGATCAGTTACAAGAGACAGTGATCTAGCAATCAATGGCAAAAATACCCCCAATGGATAACTCAGAAAATCTGTTAAACTGCTATAAAGCTTTGCAACCTCAAAGCTGCCCCTCATCCTGCCGTCAAATCGCTCTCAGACTCCAGAGAAGACAAACACTGAATGCATCATCAAGAAAGCTGTTTGAGGCCCTAAAACTGGACGACAGATTCACACCGCACCAAGCCGACGTGCATAATTTCCCACGCGACAGCCTGTGTGGCAGGTGCTGCGGGCCAGTTCGCCCCAGTACGTGTTAGAACGAGGCGCTCTGCTTCCAAATTTGACGCAAGACATCGGAAAGACACCTTCCTTGTGTCTATACACACTGCTGCACTTATCTTTTATAATCAGATGTACATTTATAGACCGGAACCCTTCCGTTAGCCCACCCCTGGCATTGTGGCACTGATTTATTTTAAGACTGGGGGGTTGAGAGGGTCACATCTAGAGAGTTGAGAGTCTACATCCTAGTTCAGTACATAGTGTAGGGCCAGTGGACAGCACCCAGGGAGGCGCGCTTGGGGACAGCACCTTGGCAATAGGAGTTACTCAAGAGTAAGGTCCAGGATCCTACTTTAGGAGCAGGGGACAGCACCTGAGAAATAATGCTTGGGGTATCTATTTGGGTCTTTTAGCGGTCTGGGATTTGAACCTCTCCGGTGACCTCAGTGGTGCCTTTAGCGGTCTGTCTGACCCTCTGACCATGTAATAGCATCTGCAGCACTTGTGAAGCAATGCTTAGGGTATCGTTGGATCCTGGAGGGTACTTTGCTGATTGTGACCTCAGTGTGCGATTTGAGTCTCGGTGGTACTTTAAGCAGTCGGGGTGACACGGCAGGGAGCATGTGAACAAGGTCCGGAATTGAACCGACCCTTTGAAAGGCTGTCACTCCTGTACGTTTGGTAGTTTATTTATCAAACACGGTACTCGTGGTCCAGGTACCCGTATTGATATAGGTACTGAAAAGGTTAGGTTAGTGCCTCCCTGAACGGAGGTCTAAATATAAAGTAGGACTGGGACTAAAATCTAGCAGGTTTTGAGGTGAGTTAAGGTTTGATGTGTATTGAAAAAATGTCACACCGTAGAAGATAAATTGTACTGATGTGACAGGGCAACTTCAATTTCACAACTGACTGATTTTCTCAAGGGGAAAGCAATCACACAAAGTAGCACCAAGTCCCAAATAAAGCAACGCAGCAGAATCATCTAGAGCCTTCCTCCGTCTGGGGCATAAGTCTCACAACTGTAATCAAGTTAAGATTTTTAATTAAGACTCTTGGTCCTCGCAAAAAGACTGAACTGCTGCCTGGAAGTTTTCAATTCCAATTCAGATATAATATATGTACATATATAACTCTTAATATATGCTAAAAATAATTTACAGGAAGACTGTATCTCTGTAGCATGTTGTTACAACAGCTTGAACAGAAGCCCTTCAATCATTAATTCATTTATTTTTTTATTTGGGATAATCTTCTGGGCTGATATTTTTATCTTGCCTCTCAGTGCAAGCAGCAGGTCTTAACACAGGGAAAGCAAAAACGTGAACTCCAGTGCAAGTAAAAACCAGGCCATAGTGAGCTTAATTCAACACACACACACACGTGCTGTCCCGCACCAGCCGGTCACCTCTGATGTTGCTGATAGGCTCCACTCCAGACACTTGTCTTGGCTTTTTACACCCAGATACACACACGTCACTGTTGCTGCAAGAGGACCTGCAGTTGTTTGTGACCTAGTGTAAACATAATGGCCAGTTAGAGCCAAACACAGCAAACGCAGAGCGAAGAGACGGCAGTGGAGCCACAGTAGCGCACCTTGTAATTACTTAATATCGGTGATGGTCAAAATAAACACAGATACCGATAATCAGCAAAATGCCTAATATCAGCCCCCGATAATCTGTCAATCCTTACAATGAATAAATGAATGAAGGGATTTTGTTCATGTTGTATCAAGCGCCTGGGGAGCAGCGCTCGTGGTTATGTTTGGGTGCTTGGGGACGGTACTTTTGTGGGGACCACTGTGGTACCTTTCTCAGTCAGGAAATTGAACAGACCACACTACGATCACAGGAGCAGCTTCCTGACATGGGTACCTTAACCATGGGTAATCATAGAGGTCCGGGTTTTGAACTGTTAACACACTGATAAGGCCCTATGATTTGCGCAATGCGGAAAACGCAGATAGAATCGCGGAATTCAACAAATAAAATGGAATCCATTGTAAAATGTGGAATGTCGTATAATTTGCTGATGTCGGCTTGGGGGCAAAGCAATGGTTTCTAATCAATTTTGGCTGCTGCAGTCCCCTGTACGTGTTACCTGTTGAGGCGGGACTCAGCTTTCCACACACACAAATGCACAGACACGGAGGGGAAAAAGTCAACGGTCAGCTATGGCGAAGAGGCTGAAACACCGAAGTCCTCAAAAAAATTACGGAATTGGAGTGTTAGTGCTAAGTTTAGAGCAAAACAATACCCATATGATTTTTATGAATCGGGAGAACAACTCTTCTGTAAGTTTTGCCAGCACACGATAGACTGCACCCGCAAGAACACGTGACGACCACTTACAGTCAAAAACCCACATCAGAAACGATTTGTTTTGCACGAAAAAATGAATGCTTTTTGTTGTTTACAGGTAAATGTTTTACCAAAGCAGAAAATGTTTTGCTGAACCCCAGCACTTTGTTGAAGTTCGATAATAGTCACTTAATGTGAATTTTTTTTTATTGCATTGTTCTTTTTTCCCATCCACTCCACAATTAGACACTTTTTAGGTGAATAAATATGATAACGTAAAACACGGAATTCAGAAGAATAAAAATGGAAAAAACGGAATTCAGGAAAAAATAAAACGGAATTTAAGAAAAAACTAAACGGATTTCATAGGGCCTTACACTGATTGCAGGAAGCTATTCTTAACTATTACATTCACACCTGAATAAGTACAGGTTCCTGTATTAATGTAGGAACTGAAAACGTTAGATCAGAAAACAGCATTTGTCGGGTTTTTACTTGCATTTTAACTGTAACTGTTGACTTGATTTACAGTCGTCCTGGTACTTGTGTTACAGGGAGATGGCCAGGAATGTCAGTCAGTTTTTATTCTTGTGTCTCCATTCTTCTAAAGGGAATACGGCAATACGACATGTAAAAATAAGATCTGACTCTAAACTCAGATTACAGCTTAACGATACTGTTGAAGGAAAAAAATTAACATTGCAGGTTTTTTTTGACATTGTAATATTTTTTACTGTTTCAGTAAATTTTTCGTTCTTCCTTGTCAGCCCTGGCATATGATACTGTGATGAGGATGATGCTGAAACGACTGCATACAAAAAATTACTTTGTGTCTTATTGAGGCTTGCTACTGAGTTTATGTAACTCATTATCAGCGTGGTATTGTGCGTGTATGACAGAAGGAAAGAGAGCGTGTGTGTGTGTGTGTGAGAGAGAGAGAGAGAGAGAGGGCATGTATGCGTGTGTTGTGAGAAAAAGAGCATGCTTGTGCGTGTGTGTGAGAGAGAGGATACAGGTGTGTGAGTGCGTGAGTGAGAGAGCGTGCATGTGCGTGTGAGAGAGAACCTGCGTGTGTGTGTGTGTATGTTTGTGAAAGAGAGCATGTGTGTGTGTGTGTGAGAGATAGAGAGACTAGTCACGTGTGTCTATGTGTGTAAGATCATGCAAGTATGCATGTGTGAAAGTGCATATGTGTACTGTATGGGTGTGTGTTGTGAGACAAAAAGCATGCATGCGTGTAGGTGTGTGAGAGAGCACACGTGTGTGTGTAGGTGTGTGAGAGAGAGCATGAATGTGCATGGGAGAGTGAACATGTGTGCGCTTGAGAGAGTGTGAGTGTGTAAGAGAGAGAGAACGAGTGTGTGTGTGAGAGAGAGAGATGGAGAGAGAGTTTCTGCTCGTCATTTAGAGGAGTGGGTGGTTCTACCCTGTTTAACCCCTAGGCCTTGTTGCTAGGCAACAGCTGACAGATTGCCGTGGAGATCTCTTGGAATGCTTCAGTGGAAGATGGTGCGAGAGAGAGAGGGAGAGGAGCAATACTGAGTTTAATCAGGAGGAAGACTAAATGCCACTCATTGTTTTCAGCCAGGTTTAGACTTCATCTGTGTGTGTGTGTGTGCGCGCGCGCGCATTCACTCTTACCTCTCGGGCCCCTGCGACACCACACACGTCACACTCCCAACGTGAGGATCATGATCGCCAGTGGTTAGCATAACGTTTAGGGAGTCGGCCCCGTGATCAGAAGGTCACCGGTTCATATCCCAGACCAGAAAAGGTACCACTGAGGTACTCTTGACCAAGGTACCGTCCCCAAGCCCTGCTCCCCGGGTGCTGCCCATGTTAGCTACTCACTGCTCCTTCATGGATGGTTCAAATGCAGAGGTCAGATTTTGTTGTGGTGCTGTGTTCACTATGAAAAATAATCCTTCACTTGAATCAGCACCAGTGTAAACTAAAATGTGTGCGTACGTGTGTGTGTTTGAAGGTGAAATGTGCCGTTATTACAGGAGCTCATTAATGAAGAGAAGTGAGGGATTATTTGTCTTTGTGAACACTGCACAGCACACAGTGCACCATAACCAAATATGACCTCTGCATTTGACCCATCCGCGAAGGAGTAGTGGGCAGCTCTCTCTTTTTTTTTATTTTATTAGCACCCGGGAAGCAGCACTTGTGGACGGTACCTTGCTCACGAGTACCTCAGTGCTAGCTTTACCGGTCCGGGTCTTGAACCGGCGACCTTCCAATAACGGGGACAACTCCCTAACCGTCACTGTTCCAATGACTTATTGTATTGAAAATGAAGATTGTGTCACTCTTATTTATCACCACTCTTTCTCTCCATCCCTCTCTCACTCTATCCCTCCACATCCTCCTTCTCTCTTTCCCTCCACACTCTCTCTCATATGCCCCTCTCTCTCTCTCTCCACATCCCTCCTTCATGTCCACCCCTCTTTTTCTCCTATTATTCTTTCTTTTACCCTTTTCTCTCCTATCCCGTCCCAATCTCTCTCTCTCTCTCCTCGTCTCTCTTGTCCCTCGCTCCACCTTCCTTTCTCTCTCTCCCTCTTCCTTCATTTCCCCTTCCTCTCTCTTTCTCTGATGCTCTCCCTCCCTCGTTCTCTCTATCCCTCTCTCTCTCTCTCTCACCCCTAACTCTCCCTCTCTCATATGCCTCTCTCTCTCTCTCTTCACGTCCCTCTTTCTTTCCCTCTCCCTATCTCGCGCCACATCCATCTTTCTCTCCTTCTTTACATCCCTCATTCCCTCCTCATCCCTCATTCTCTACCCCTTCTCTCTCGCTCTCTCTCTCTCTACCACCCTCCATCTCTCTCCTCTCTCTAACTTTCCACATACCTCCTTCTCTCTGTCTCTCCACTCTCCCATCATCCCTCTTTCACGTCCACACTTCTTTCTCCTATTATTCTTTCTTTTACCCCTTTCTCTCTTTCCCCTGTCCCTATCTCTCTCTCCACATCCCCCTTCCTCTCTTTCTTCATCTCTTCCACACACTCATTATTTCTCCTTCTCCGTCCCTTCCTGTCTCTCTCTATCTTTTCCTCTGTCGCTGTGCCTCCCTCTTTCTCTCTCTCTCCATCTCCTCTCTCTCTGTCCTACTCTCCAGTGTGCTGCTTTGTGGTGCACAAACGCTGCCATGAGTTTGTCACATTCTCCTGCCCCGGAGCCGACAAGGGGCCTGCATCAGACGTAAGTGTACACCTTTCTCTCTCTCTCTTACACACACACACATACACACACACACACACACCTCCTCTTCAGATTAAAGCCGTCTCATCCTGACTAGACAGTAAACAGCAACGCTTGTCAACATTTTTAAAAACATGCTACAAATGGTTCCAAGAAATTTGAATCTCCAACGTATGGCGCACACACACGCAAAGGAGTGTGATCTCTTTCTCTTTTTCTCTGACGTCTATTTTTAACTTTGCTTCCTCCCAACATGTGAGCACACACACGCACACACACACACTCACTTACCAAACCCCAAAACACACACACACACACACTTCCTGTGTATGACTATCTGCACACGGCAGTCGGTTGTGTTACGGCTCAATTAGAGGGGCACATGTAAACTACGTGGGCACACACACACACTCTACCCTGAAGCAATGAGTACACCGCTGCACTTGGACCTTCCCACCCGTGCAGCTCGTTAATGAAGTTAATTAACAACGCTGCTAATATTCGGACTTCAACTTTGCACAGTTTTTCACTTGTAATTTTCACTAACTGTGGCTTTGTAGCAGGGCTGTGCGATACGACCCAAAATCCAAATCGCTACACCTTTGGACTAAATGTTGATATGCTTTGATTTTTTTTCCTATCCGGTTTTACTCATTTACGTTCTTATGTGAAATCATTTGGATCTGTTTGCACAAATAAAAATACACATTAACACAAGAAAGATTAATGCATGAGTGCAGCTATCTGACTGGAACTAGCTAGTGTAGGAGCAAATAATACATTTAGGAAAATTTAAAATAAAAATGTTTTAACATGCTTGTTTTAAGCTACGATTCAAATTGCAATATTTCTGAAACCATTGTCAATATCTTTTCCAGTCAAATGTAACTCAAAAAGTAACTCATTTATGTATATTAAATGATCTGGATCTAACTGCACAGAAACTGCTAAGAAATGGTAAGAAATAAACAAAATATATGCATTCATTGTGCATTCAATTGACTTCACGAATTTTGTGCAAGAAATACAAAACGCGCCCCAATTTGCAGAAATTAACGCTACAGACTAGGGCTGGGCGATACGACCTCAAATCAATATCACGATTAATTGAGCGTTATACCTCGCAAGCAGGAAGAGTTGAGTGTGTAAAGACAAGAGAGTTTCCTTGCGAATGTTCCACTGCACTGTCAGAATTTCAGCAACAAAAATAATGCCATAAAATACAGTATAAAGCAGAAAATAAAGCAGGTATGTCCAACGTCCGGCCCGAGGGCTACTCACGGACTGATGTACGGCCCGCAGTCAGACTTTGAACATGCCTGCTTTATTTTTAAGCAGTGCGTTTAAAAGTATCGTTCATATCGTGGCCTTGTGTAAATTACCCTGCCCTACTTTGTCGAGACGTGACAGTAAATGCAAATGTGTGTGTGTGTGTGAGACAGGACCCCCGCAGCAAACACAAGTTTAAAGTGCACACCTACTCCAGCCCTACGTTCTGCGATCACTGCGGCTCTCTTCTTTACGGACTTATACACCAAGGGATGAAATGTGACAGTAAGTACACACACACACACGGAAAAAAACCCCAGCCAAACGTCATTCATGCACAAAACCACAAGTGGCACCTAATGGAAAGTCTGCACACGCTGGCCTCTAGTGTGGAGGTGAGGGACTGCAGGAGCTTCACTCTAAACATAAAGATTTTTATTAACTGTGTTTTTAAGGAAGTTAAAATTATACAAGTGTAATATTGAAGAATAAACCATAAACAATGTTATGCATAAAGATGTAATGTAATAAATATCTCCATTTAATCCAAGTGTGTGTGTGTGGTGTGTTTATGCAGATTGTATGATGAACATTCACAAGCGCTGTGTGACCAACGTTCCCAGCCTGTGTGGGACGGACCACACCGAGAGGAGAGGGCGACTGCACATCAGCGCTGACATCAAGAGCAACACACTCACCGTAACCAGTAAGACTCACTCACACACATACAAACACATACACACACATGTTCTCACCCTATCACAACGTACCAGGAGTGGGATGTGTCTGCAGCAAGAGAAGGAAGATGTTTGGCTATTTTTCTTAAATTAGTTGCTGATTTTTTTTAAATGGATTTTTTATCATAGAAATGACAAACAATATAACACCAATATACTAGTATTAATAACATTAATTATAGAAATGCACACTTTTGTTCTTTTGAATTTATGAAATACAGTAAATCTATACATTAATGTAATATAGTAAATTATATCCATTTTATAACGTAATATAGCAAATTATATACATTATATAACAAGTAATACAGTAAATGTACAGTACTGTGCAAAAGTTTTAGGCAGGTGTGAAAAAATGCTGTAAACAAAGAATGCTTTCAGAAATATAAATAATGATTGTTTATTTTTATCAATTTACAAAGTGCAAAGTGAGCGAACAAAAGAAAAATCTAAATCAAATCAATATTTGGTGTTACTACCTTTAGCCTTCAAACCAGCATCAATTCTTCTAGGTACACTTGCACAAAGTCAGGGATTTTGTAGGATTATAGTCATTCTATTATTTTGTAGGATTATAGTCATTATATTATTTTGTAGGATTATAGGATTATAGATCTGTGGTTAGTTCTCCAAGATGTTTGGAACAACCTACCAGCCGAGTTCCTTCAAAAACTGTGTACAAGTGAACCTAGAAGAACTGATGCTGTTTTGAAGGCAAAGGGTGATCACACCAAATATTGATTTGATTTAGATTTCTCTTTTGTTCATTCACTGCATTTTGTTGACTGATGAAAATAAATGATTAACACTTCCATTTTTGAAAGCATTCTTTGTTTACAGCATTTTTTCACACCTGCCTAAAACTTTTGCATAGTACTGTACATGTGTGTATATATATATATATATGTACAGTACTGTGCAAAAGTATATATACTGTATCTGTATGTATGTATGTATGTATGTATATAACACCAGTAAAATAGTAAATTTATACATTATATAATTGAAGTCTTAACAGTTAATTTATACATTATATAGCAGAATTGATATAATGAATTTATACTTTATATAAAGGAAGGGATACAACAAGTTATACATAATGGAAGTGATATAGTACATTTATACATTACATAACAAGAGATATAGGGTTAGGGTCAGTAATGTAGACATTACGTAATGTAAATAATACAGTAAGTTTGTATTTACTGTGTTAAACTGTGCTCCACTTCTCACGCAGATGCTTTTGTCCGAGCCACAAAAAGTTATTTAATTATTTGAAACTTTTACATTTGCTGATAAATAGACGTTTCGGATATAAAAGCCAAACAAGTGTTCCTGCAAACAGCGTGCACATGTCCCACTTTGAATCCAAGCCCCGGGACTATAACACCAATCTATAATAACAAACCCACAAATAGATTCTCCATCAAACACGATCGTCCCCCCGGGCCCTTACGCGCTTAAGAGCATCGTTTAAAGACCTAACAGCAGGGGTCAAGAGTATCAGAGCTGTAATATTGATGGCTGCTGCACTCAGGATGAAAGAAGGTTCATCTGACTACGTCTATTCTGTATTTATGATTTGAAAACTCTCCAAAAATCTAGCTTCAGAAGGTAATTATCCAGACAAATTCAGAATGTTCAATTACACAGCTGATTCACGCTAACTCGTTTTGCATCTCCTGAACTCAGCAGTCTGTTAAAACCCATCATGCACAGCGCTCCTGCTGGTCTTCGGTCCGGATCACATTCTCATCACAACCCGAACTGGTCTGGGATCAGCTGGTTTGGTGGTCAGCACTTGGACTTGAGGAACCTCCTTCTGTCACTCCTTCAGTAACCGCCTAAATTCAAGAATTTAAGTGAGTGATTATTTGTGATTATGAACACAGCACGGCACAACACCACAACAAAAATGTGACCTCTGCATTTGACCCATCCGTGAAGAAGTTGTGGGCAGCAACAAGGGCAGCACCCGAGGAGCCGTACTTGAGGACGGTACCTTGCTCATAAGTACCTTAGTGGTACCTTTACCCGTCCTGGACTTGAACCAGCGACTTTCCAATCATCCACTGCTCCTGATCATCCAATTCCATCCAGTACTCCTTTACGGATGGGTCAATGCAGAGGTCAAACTTCACGGTGTGCTGTGTTGTTTTCACAATGACAGATAATCCCTACCCATAAGTGGGACCCATAGTTTTACTCCGGAATAATATGTTTCAGGAAGGAGGCCTGGGATTAGTGAAGCTAACGTTTGATCAGATTAACCCATCAGATACCCATCTTCAGATTTCTACCATAAACGCTGCTGCATGGCACAGCAAACAATTCGCAAGAAAGATTTTAAATATATTTACATCAGCGGGACGTCAGCTAGGGAAATGACCACGATAAAGTGCCATCTGCGTCGAGTGGAGCTGGAATTTTGGCATTAATTTTGCTAAAGCAAATTATTCAAACGCCCCACGTCTTTATAGGAGTGAGTTTTACAGAGCTCCACTCACACAAAACACACTCCTGTAAAAAATGAGAAGGGCATCATGTGATTAATTAGCCAACGATCAACCCTCATGCTTTCTGTTCACTCTCTCACACACACACACACACACACACAACTGTCATGTTGAGGTACCTCCATTGACTCCCACTATGAATAAATGATACTAACCATAACCAAAACCTCAGTGGCCAAAAGCAAACCTTGTAGTTTTTAAAACAGAGGTCTGCTTCGCTATAAAGCGCTGTGGCTGTTTTGCATGACCATGCGGTGGATTTGCATGACCAGCATCCTCTTAAAGATATTTTGCAGTGCTAAACTCGAGAAGTGGCGCGGCATCCAGTAAATAGGCGACATGGCACACATTCCCACGTAATCCCAAAAAATCTCACAACCTCATGGTCCAGAGACGAGTATTCTAACCGCCGGACCACCAACAGCCACCAACGAAACTTCTGTATGAAGCATTTATATGTTGAGATAAATAAAGTGTTCTTCACTTCATTTGTCTCAACGCATAAAAGGCGATAACTGGAGTTTGCTTGCGCGTTCTGAAAAGATTTGGGTTTAAACCCTCAATCGAAAAGTCAAGTCAAATTTCTATGTAAAGGGTTGACGGATTACCGGGGGCCAATTTTAGGGGTTTTGCTGATTATCAGTATCAGTGTTTAATTTTGACCATCAGTGATATTAAATAATTACAAGGTGCGCTACTGTGGCTCCACTACCGTCTCTTCACTCTGTGCCGTTTGCTCTTGACTCGCTGCTTCATTTAACGTCCCGCTCAAAACAGTCTCTGGCTATATGTCACCAGTGTTGGGAAGGTTACTTGTAAAATGTATTCCACTACAGATTACAGAATACATGCCCCAAAATGTAGTTTGAAACGTATTCCGTTAAGTTACTCAGTGTGAGTAACGTATTCTGAATACTTTGGGTTACTTAATATACTGTCATGCTTTTTACAACTACATGAATGTAGCAATCACGTCCTGCAAATTCTTGTTTGTTTTTCTCTACCAGTTGGCTGTTCAACCCAAATCTCCCCGAATAAACAATATATTTACTGTAAAGGAGCAAAGATGAAATTTGCGAGTAAGAAATGCATTCCTGCCCGGGCACTGCTGGCTCTGTTGTGCTGCTCCGGGTCCATTGTGTAACTGACGCCACCAACATTAACAGGATGCTTACATTAGAGCCTCTTATTGCGTGTTTTGTTTGGGTTTCCGGCAATGCGTGGAATTACCAAAATTACAGAGGGGATAGAGAGGGGATAGCCTAACATGTGAAACAGGAAAAGACCGCCGTGTAATCCATTTATTTCAACAAAGTAACTGTATTCTAATTATCACATTTAAACGGTAGCTGTAACGGAATACAGTTACTCATATTTTGTATTCTAAATACGTAACACCGGTACACGTATTCCGTTACGCCCCAACACTGTATGTCACACGCGTAGTAGTAGCCAGTCAACGCTGAAGTCTAGTTGTCACTCACACCACACACACACGAGCTGTGAGAAAGAGAAGAGTTTCCGCTGAGGTTGGTGTTTCGGTATCGAAATCGGCCCTGAGAAACAATATCGGTCGACTTCTATGAGGAACACCTAAACATCATCTGTTGGCCCATGCTGCTGTTCAACTAAAACAGTAAAACAAATTAAGCTCACTCCTAAGAACACAGTCAATTAGAGCTGAAATGAATAACTCGAATAATTCGATTACAAAAAATGGTCAAGGCAATTTTTCTGGAATCGAAGCTTCGTTTAAGTCATATAAATCGCTACAGCATGCTGCTTGTGTTTCACACAGACGCTTATTAATGACGCACAATATTTTCAGTGGCGCGATCGAGGCGAGAATAGATCCCTCTGTGTGTGAACGTATTTGTGAGATATTCCGTGCACAAAAACAGAAGTAATGCATAAAAACGCATAAATGACATTTTTTTCCGATGTAAACACGCACGCTGTTTGTAAGTGCCATTACTCGCTAAAACGCTCCGTTTCCGTCAAAACGTCCCCTTTATTACAGACAAAACGCGTAATTTAGCTGATAAATAACCACATCAACCAGCGTTCCACTCACAATACAGACATTTATTAAGATTTTCCCATTGATTTTTTCATCGTTCGTTCCGGAACGCGCTGAACCCTTTATTGTGACGCGGCTCCGAGGCGTGCGCGGGGGATTGTGGAAAATGCAGTTCTCTTCCAGAAAGGCCAAAAGCAACTCATTTTATTGGCCAAATTGGTTCAAAATGACCCTTGAACTTCATGTTTCTTCATTTTCAATTGAATACAACAAAATAACGCGTATATATCTAACTTCTACTCACACTACAATAAGACTAATAACAAATGTATCGTCATTTTTATTTACATTTTTTAAAATCCGATTACTCGATTAATCGATAAAATAATCGATAGCTTACTCGATTACAAAAATAGTCATTTGTTGCAGCCCTACAGTCAATTTTACAATAACAACCTTACATCAGCCGCACTCAAAAGCAGCACCATTCCAGATCGTGGAAATTCTCTTAGCCTTATCCCAAACAAATCATCAGCAACAATTTCATCTAAACATGGCCAACCGCACCCTTTCCTACCCTCTTCTCTTGTCTGCGACAGTTGGGGAAGCCCGCAATTTGGTGCCCATGGACCCCAACGGCTTGTCGGACCCATACGTGAAGCTCAAGCTGATCCCGGACCCCAAGAGCGAGAGCAAACAGAAGACCAAAACCATCAAGTGCTCCCTCAACCCCACCTGGAACGAAACCTTCACCTTGTACGTAAAATAAAACCAACCGATTCACGGCATCTTTGGTGAGATGTCAGAGATGGTTGAAAGACGCTGTCTGTTTTGTGTGCGTTTCCCGTAGCAACCTGCGGGAGGCCGATAAGGACAGGCGTTTGTCCGTGGAGGTGTGGGACTGGGATTTGACCAGCAGGAACGACTTCATGGGCTCCTTGTCGTTCGGCGTCTCCGAGCTTCAGAAACAAGGAGTCAGCGGCTGGTAGGTAGAACCGGCTGGTCAAGCGTCTAAAACAAAAATGCAGCTTGGCCAAAAAACCTCTTAAGATGCCTGTTGATGCTTTTCCAAACTAAATGTGGCTTTATGAGCTGGTGTTAGATGTAGGGATGCACGATAATATCGGATTCGATCAGAATTAAGTGATCAGCATCGGACCAATACTTAGATTTTTCCAGTATTTTCAGCTGATATTTGATGACGCATTGGTTGTACGTTGGAAAGATAGCACTTGTGCCAGACATGTCCAAAGTCAAGTTGGGATTTTATACAGCCGGCACCTTCTGTCTTAAAATGTATGGCGTTATTTTGGGCCAAAATTCTGCGCACGCAGTGGAACGCTTATGAGCACTATCTCGTCTTTACGTGCTCAACGCGGCAAACTAAACTGTGCGTTTGCCTCACTTAGCGAATGTGAGCTGTGTCCTGAGTCGCACACTGCCGCACTTAGTAGTATGGTAGGTAAGGCTCTCTTATCATACTTTTCTGTATGGTAGTATGCATCTCAGGAAATAACCGGGGTTGTAGCTTAACGGCTCTCTACGCACTAGGTAGTGCACCTGAAGTGCCACATGTGCCCTTTTGGACTTGATACACTACATAGGACGGGAAGTGACTTTTTCTTAAAATGTTGTGCACTTCACTGGAAATGCTCTGCCCTCGCTCCACTGTGCGTTCACGCTCGCTTGACGTGGCACAGTGTTAGGAATGTCAGAACTACGGTGTTATTTTTGTTCCAAAATTCTGAGCGTGCAGTGGAACTTTGGCGAGCAAAATGTCTTGTCTTTACGTGCTCACTCATTTATCGGTACTGGCAGATGTAAGCATGAAAATATGGGATATCGGCCAAAATTTGCCATATCAGGCATCCCTAGTTAGATGGTCAAAAGTCTAACATCAGTCTATAAAGCACAATTAACCCCCTGAAGTTGCAAACCGTCTAACTATCCAGATTTGGTTTTAAAAACATTTAGAAGCTGTTTAAAATGACTAAGGGTCAGTCATACAGTGGTTTGGCCTCAAAAACAGAGTCAAGGACTGAACAGTTTGGGTTCAATCAAAAACAGCTTCTGAGACCAAAGTGTCCTGGAAAACCATTTCAAGCCACGTTTTCCAAGCTGCTTCTGAGGACAACAACTGTTTCCACTTAAAACCAGCTGGACTGCATTAAAGTGTTCAGTTTTTCAGAACTTTTCCAGAGACACACGCTCTGTGTGGGTGTTACAGGTACAAATTATTGGGCCAGGAAGAAGGGGAATACTTCAACGTGCCAGTCCATCTCGACAGCGAGGAAGGCAACGAAGAACTACGACAGAAATTTGAGGTTGAACCTTCATTCCGAATTGCATTCTCGTTACTCTCGTTCGTCTCATTAGTCTCTCGTTCGTTCTTTATAACCACTCTCGTCTCGTTCCTCTCAGAGGGCTAGAATCGGTCCCGGCAATAAGATCACGGACAGCTCATCGTCCAACGACATCTCCAAATACGACGCCAACGGCAACCAGGACCGGGTCAAGCTCTCCGACTTCAACTTTGTCATGGTGCTGGGCAAAGGGAGCTTCGGAAAGGTAAAGGGTGAACGGCATTCATTCACGTAGCTAAAATTGTCCTTTTAAACCAGCGTTTCTCAATCCCAGTCCTCACGGACCACCGGTCTGCACAGATTCGACATTCCCGACCCACAGCACAGCTGATGCTACTGATTAGTTAATTAGCAACGTAGGACCAGCGTGCGACAGTGCAGGAAATACCGAATATGTGCAGAGCCGTGGGCCGCGAGGACTGGGATTGAGAAACGCTGTTTTAAACTAAGTCCGTAACTAGAGCTGTGCGATATGAGCAAAATCTCATATTCCCAAGTCAATTCATAACCCGATAACGATTTAATACATTTTCTGTAAATTCTGTGTGGAATTTTGCACACAAAATCTCGTCTGTGTGCGCTCAAACATTTCATGTTGCCACATTTCAAGGTACCACAATTTGCCTATATTTTTGACAGTTGACAGTAAAACACCCGTTTTTTACACTTCCATATACACCGTTGAAATTCACCGTTGACTAATGGCTTGTGGTCAAACGCTACTTTTTACGCCGTAAAGTGGCTTTAAAAGGTGGCACTTTTTACTGTGCTCTAGTAAGGTGCCTTTAAGGCGAACTGCGGCATCTTTGGCGTTCCACAGATCTGAGCGTGAGGGTGTGGAGTCTTTCGAGTGCATGCGTGGACAGAGTCGAGCGCAGACACCAGAATTAAGGCACAAATATAACACCATGGTATTCTCTGTGTCTACATCTCCATAGTAACTACTGCAAATCCTCATTCACACCATCAAGAAATACTGCTGTAAACAGTGTCTTTTGCCACAGCACGAAATAAACAAGTGTCATATGAAATGACAGACGTTTAATTCCTTCATCGTCATATCGCACGGCCCTATTGTCAAATAAAAAGTACAAGTCAATCGAATTTCAACAGTGTTTAGTGCATTCGTTCATTCATGTACATACATTTACCACCTTAACAACAAGAAAAGCTGAGCAGCAGGGAAAAGTGGCACAGGCTAAAAGAGAAAAGGCCCATCAAAACTCAGCTATAGCTCTATAACCCGTTTTCTCCGTCTCTAGGTGATGCTAGCGGAGCGTAAGGGGACGGACGAGCTTTATGCCATCAAGATCCTGAAGAAGGACGTGGTGATCCAGGACGACGATGTGGAGTGCACCATGGTGGAGAAGAGAGTTCTAGCTCTTTCTGGAAAACCACCATTCCTCACACAGCTGCATTCTTGTTTTCAGACTATGGTACGCAGCACACACACACACACCTTACAACTCCTGCTTATGTCAGATGGAGAGGAAGTTGTTGCTTAGATTTTTGACTACTTTGCTCAAGTCGCTGTAAGTTCTCAGTTGTGAAGGACATGGTAATCTCGAGAGCTGGAATCGAAGGCAACTGGACTTATTTTCAAAGTTGTTTAAGACGTTTCACCTGATAAAGGCTTCTTCTGTTCAGTTCTTTAGTTCACTACAGTGTGTTGTAGGGCTGTGCAAAATGCTGACATATCCTATGACAAAATGTAAAAGTCTTTTCATATTGTACTCGATTGTTTGTTTATTGTGTCACAAAACGCCATTTCACAGCATACAAAGCGGCATTTGACCTCAAGTCACTAGAGTGCTGCAAAAAGCTGCATTTTCAAAACAAGAGTACAGAGTGTTTGGAGCACAAGTACAGGCATGAACATGCACAAACACGAGACTTTACTCCTGAAAGTTCCACTGAATACACAGAAAATGTTCTTCATTGTGATATGTAGTTATCAGGATATAAAATGACTTCGGGATCTGATATTTTGGTCATATTGCACAGCCCTAGTTTGTTGTGTATGAAGCTGCAAACCTACACGATATTAGCTCATAATGTTATAGCTGATCAGTGTAGATTTCATATTGTGTGTGTGTGTGTGTGTGTGCATGTGTGCGTGTAGGACCGTTTGTATTTCGTGATGGAGTACATTAATGGTGGTGACCTGATGTACCACATCCAGCAAGTGGGAAAATTCAAGGAGCCCCATGCTGTGTAAGCACAAACACACACACACACACACACACACACACACAGTCATGAGTGTCATTATGAGGTATGGTTTGGTATGAGGTTCTGACAATATGATAATCAGAGTGGGACAAAATATACGAGTAGTTGCTGTTAGTTCAAAGTAATTCATTACATTACAGTATTAGTCTCTGAATTGTAGCGTCACACGACTGCATTATTTTTGAGTTACTTTCACCAAAATAAGCGTTGAAGTAGGACATTGTAAAATGCTAAAATGTGATCCTCCACGGCAAAACCAGTCGCTTGTCGCAAATTTTCAAAATTGAGTTATTATTAGGGATGAACCGGAATGATTTTTTTTGGCTGAAACCGAAAACCGAAAATGAGGAAACACTTGGCCGAAAACCGAAACACCGAAATAAATTATTATACCAATGTTTTGTAATGTTGCCGTTATGGCTGGGGCTGTGTGTACTTACCTCACGAAAGTCAAGCATTGCAATTGCATAAATTAATATTCATGGCAAGGAATAAATCTGTTACAAAACTATGAAAATATTTATTCAGCATTCAAACAATGCACAATATAAAATAAAATTTGAAATAAAATATATTACTTGGCCCCACTCATGAATAGCCTAAAAGCAAGACAGCTGAAATATTATACAATTAAATATCTTCTCTCATAAAACAAGTGAATTCAAGTGCATTTTAATATTCTGAACAAAGTGCATTCAGAACAAGTGCTCTAAAAACTGTTGAAAGATATAACAACATTCTCTGTAGGCCTATAACAAAATCGTGTATTAAAACACTAAAATGAAAGCTTTCTTGCCTTTTCAAAAACGTCCGCCACAGACGGAGTGGGTGTGCTCGAAGGGTCTTGCCTCTTCTATGCTTCATACTCTGCATGGCGATCGGGATGTTTTGATTTGATATGATAAATTAATCCAGACGATGAGAAAGTCTTTGTGGATGCACCCCCTCTAGAAATTTCGGCATTGCACGCTTTACAAACGGCTTTCCATGTGTCTTTCTTAGATATATCGAAATGCGCCCACACGGCAGACTTGTCGACTCTAATCCAGACTGGCGCGTGCAGGTTGCAGTTGTTGCTTGCGTCGTCACTGTTTCGGTCACGTTAGAAAGAAATTTCGCCCGAAATTTTTCGGTGGCCGAATATTCAGTGCATCCCTAGTTATGTTTTCATGAAAGGGCATAAATCAAGCTTCAAAACAATACCTATATGGAATGAATGGGACGACATATGACTGAGATATCAACATTCAAAGGAGTCGGGTTTCTCCTGTCACGCCAAGTGAGAAACGGAGAAATCTGCCTTTGAAGTTGACTATCGCCGTAGCACTCACAGACGCTCGGTGCGGTCGCGGCTACGTTTGCATTTACGGTAGCCTACGCTGCATTCACAGCCACACGGATAGCCTACCTGCGTTAGGTTAACTGAACTCGGGAGACGAAGATGGATTCCGGAGAAATATCTTCACGCTAGTCAACCAGTGGATTTACCGTAAATATTGAAGTAGAGCGGTCAAAACAGAAACTTTTAACATTCTGCTGGAATTGAATTCCTCACCTCAAGAAAGTCACGTTTTTAGGATGGAAAGGGTAAGTTTTTCAGCCAAATTTATTCACAACAGTACAGTATAGACCTTCCACTGTTTCAAAACACTAAAAACAAAAAATCCAAAATTTTACCCCACGCAACATAAACGCTCGTTTTTCTCGGAAACCTCCGTTGCGACAAGCGACTGGTTTTGCCGTGGAGGGTGACAAATGCAATTTTACTGCAGTTCATTCTTCATCCATGTGGTGTAGCATAATGACTGGAGACATACTCACATATTTACTCATATATATTTTTCAACACTTAATTTTAGGTACACAATACTTTGAGTGTTAATATTTATGACCAAAAAGTGTGTGTGTTTGTGTAGATTCTACGCTGCAGAGATTGCTATTGGCCTGTTCTTCCTCCATTCCAAAGGCATCATTTACAGGTGAGACGCTGAGTGTTTTAACCAGAGTTTAGGGCGCAGTGGCTCACGCACATTTCTACCGCTGCTGTGATAATATCATGTGTTATGATTAAATAATATACAGTCAGTATAAGGAGCAGGACCAGGACAGGGTTCTTTATCAGCCGTGTGGTGTTGTCCAGGGACCTGAAGCTGGACAACGTGATGCTGGACTCAGAGGGACACATCAAGATCGCGGACTTCGGCATGTGCAAAGAGAACATGTTTGACGGAACCAGCACCAAAACCTTCTGCGGCACGCCGGACTACATCGCCCCCGAGGTGAGTGTGTGTCAAGACAAAAAATTAAAAACACACGTGCAGTAGTGCTTGTAGAATGTCCATAAAAATGTTAGCCATCGGAGTAAAGTTCCAAAACAAAGCCATTTAGACTAAATATTATTATTGATCATCTATTTATTAAGGAAAATCTCAAAAAAGACATAAAACAAATATTTTATTAGCTAATAGATGTGAAATTCTGTCTTTAAGGTATTTTTGTTCCCTAATATTTAGCATTTTTGGTCTTTTATTTTGTAAAATCTGTATATGTACCTTATTTTTTGTGTCCATTTTCTCCATACAAATTATTCTACATTATTTCAATTTCTGCATTCTTTGTTTTCTTAAATGAAACCATTTCACTGCTGCGTATGAAGATTATTTTTGCCTATTTTCCAGATCATCGCGTATCAGCCGTACAGCAGGTCTGTGGACTGGTGGGCTTACGGAGTGCTGCTGTATGAAATGTTAGCAGGACAGGTACAGAAACTCAAGCTAAACCATAACCAGCCACAAATACATGCAGGATGTTTATTGTGGCTCACGCAGCCCTTCTCTCCCTCTTCCTCCCTCCTCCTCCTCCTCCTCCTCCTCCACCTCCATCTCTCTTGCATCTACTTCACACCTCACCTCCTCCCTCCTACGCCTCCCTTCCCCTTCTTCATCCTCACACTTCTCTCTTGTACCTCCTTCCTCGTCCTCTTCCTTCCTTCTCATATCTCCTCTCTTCTCCTTCCTCTTTCTCCTTCATCCTCCTCTTCCTCCCTCCCTCCCCTTGCCACCTCCCTTCTCCCTCCTCACACTTACCTCATCTCTCCTCTTCACACGTGCTTTCCTCTTCCTCCTCCTCCCCTAACAGCCTCCGTTTGACGGTGAAGACGAGGACGAGCTGTTCCAGTCCATCATGGAGCACCACGTCTCCTACCCCAAATCCATGTCCAAAGAAGCAGTGGCCATATGCAAGGGCGTACGTCTACACACACACACACACACCCCTGAAAAAACAGATAACCAGTCATTTTCTCATGTCCCATTTCATGCTCAAATTTGAAAAAAAAAAAGAAAAACAGTACAACACACTCGTACTCCATTTCTTTACTACAGAAAACAACTCATTATTTGCTGTTTTTTGGTTTTAGAAATTAATACTGAAAAGTATTTTTAGTTTTGGCTGTAATTTAAAATAAAATGAACAAATGATATGCAGATTAACATGGAGTATGAGTGTGTTTTCCTTTTTCACATTTGAGTTAAAAATCTAGGGTTAGAAGTATTGCAAAAACAACATTAGATTTTTGGATTTAAGTTTAAGAACAGTGAACGAATGACCGGTGAACTTGTAAGCCTCGGTTGACCGCGTTTCCCCTGCCGCAGCTGATGACCAAGCACCCGGGGAAGCGTCTGGGCTGCGGTCCGGAAGGCGAGCGGGACATTAAGGAACACGCCTTCTTCCGCTACATGGACTGGGAGAAACTCCAGAACAAAGAGGTCCAACCTCCGTTCAAACCCAAAGCAGTGAGTAACTGGGCTTTTGGTCTGGTCTTTGGCTCCCTGTTTTGAGGGGAATTGTTTCGAGGTGCCCCAGGGTGTTACTCAGCAAACTCTCGTCCAGCTTGACCAGGGAATCAGAGATGCTTAACACACATTCAGCACACGTCCTGTTCTAACGTAGTTGATGTTCAGGTAAATTCAAGAGCTCTAATCATAGGCAGCTGGACGTACTTTCGGGAAATTTCACCTCTCATCCGAAAGGCACAAAGCATTGTTTTGCATGAGCTGTAAGTTCATCAACAAACAAGTTCACGTCCAGTTTTAAAACCCAATAAAATAAAGATGCACTTTAACTCGCAAACCTCCGGACAATGCAGGGCTGACGATTATGCGTCGTTCATTTTTGGCTGCTCTGCTTTGCATAGACGGCTGAGCTGAGGTAAAGCCGCACATTTTACTAGCACACAATGCAACACACACATAAACCGGGCACATGTCTGGATGCAGCTGCTGAGCTTTTTGGTTTTGCTGAGGTATCAGCTCTAGTGGCAGGAAGCTGAGGTGTTTCTCCCACAGCACGCATTCTGTTCCCAAAGCAGCCACAAGCAGTGTTTTGAGCTAGTGTTTTGAACCGCTGATTGTGTGTTGTCGTGATGTGATGCCATGCCATTGTGGATGTAGACTGTGTGTGATTGTGACATGATGCGAGTGACTGGACTGGACTGTAGCCAGTAGATTGGGCACAGCAGGGGTTTTCAACTGGTTCTGTCCCTGGGACCACCTCTCAGACTGAGCAGTAGTCTGCGGCCCACGTAGTGGGATTTTTTTTTAGATAATTTTATTCTTTCATTTTATTTATTTGCATTAAATTCACTATTCATAAAGAAGCCAGAATCATTTGGAAATGTCATCTTGAAAGATAAAGAAAATCATTTTTTAATAGTGATTTTAGTAGTGAAACTGGAGTCACGGGGCACCTGCCCTGCTGCTGTCTGACCACCAGAGGGCTGCAGACCACCGGCTGAAAAGCCCTGCTTCACAGGATGGAGTTTGATTTTAGTCACGTCTAGGTCTTGCTAAGTGTGGAAAAGGGAAAATATGTTATGGAGAAATGTGTGTTTCCAGACTTTTGCCACTGCATTGTTCTCTAAAAGGTTTGGAGCAGCGAATGTGTGATGTGCAGTGTGAACTGGTTGTGTGTTGAATCAGTGTTGACCGCCTGGTGTGTTGGTGTAGTTCCTCATTTCACCACCATGTAGCACAGTTAATCTGCTCTGTGTGATCTGATGACTACTGTGTATTTTTTCCTTGTTATCTTGAGATCATGACTTATTTTTCCTCATGATCTTGACATTTTCTTGAGATCACAAGTTGTTTTTTACTTCCTCAATGGCAAATATGCAAAGTCTGAGCCTCCCTTTCAACTGATAGTGATATGATAATTGTCCAGCATCCAGCACACTTTCGTTTCACCGTGTAAACAAATCCAAGTAAAATCAGATGTTTGTCCATCGTGACATGTCATGAGCTCTTGAGTGTCATTGTTCTCGTACTGTGTCCAGCTCTATCAGAAGCCATCCTCCAAAGTGTGCTGGAACGGACCGTGTGTTTTTGTGACTGATTTGACACTAGCAGGTCTCGTCCTCTACTAGAATGACTGTGTCAGCTCAAGCTCTACCCTGCTATTTTACTGACCGGTGTTTCTGGCCACATGTTCACAACAATGGTAGGACATCACGACGTAGCACCTGGACTGTAGTTTTTATTTTGACCACTGGAGGGCTGCCTTTTTGACATGCTGTAGACACTTTCTCACTTTGCCATTCCTTTGAAATCTGCAAACTTACCCAGACTCACTATTGCTGTAATGACAATGACCACTGAAAGTCCTTCCGAGTGTGGAACAGTGTTCATGTGGTGTTGTCAAGCATGAAACAGACAATCAGATGCAGTGTTTGATGAGCCGTTTGGTCCAGAACTCATCTGTGGTTGGTAATATCTGGCAGTAGCCTGTAGTGGACTGTAGTTTAAACTTTGACCACCGGAGGGCTGCAGCACTGACATGCAGTAGACAATGTTATCACTTTGTTCTCATTTGAAACTTGCCAACATACCCAGAGTCTCTAATGCTGTAATGATCATCAACCTTTAAGTCCAGAGCTAATCTGTGGTTGGTAATATCTGGTAGTAGCCTAAAGACAGTTCTTTGTCAGCCTCATGGTACTCACCTTGGACCATGATCAGAAACTCCTCCAACTGGACAAGACTAAAATGCTTAATATCATGACGATGGTCTTGAAGTACGGCCTGTAGAACCCTAGATCAGCTCCAGTCTGTGGTCAGATGTTTGGTGCAGAGCTAGTCTGTTGTTCCTAGTTCCTGGTTCTCCATTTGGACCAACTTCTTCAGCTGCAAGGTGAGCAGAAGCCAAGCCAGAGAACAGAGAGAAGGAGCACATGGTTGAGTCTAATCTGTAAAAGCCTTCCCTGCTCTCCCTCTTGTGGCCATGTTATGCATTGTTCTTACAAAGGGACGAAGTGAGAAAGTGTCTACAGCATGTCAAAAAGGCAGCCCCCCCCAGTGGTCAAAGTAAAAACTACACCGTTTGAAATCTTCAAGAAGCTCAGTTTTTTTGGTGGACACATTGAAAGCACAGAGGTACTTACCTCCACATGGTCTCCTGTGTCCAGCTCTATCAGAAGCCATCCTCCAAAGTGTGCTGGAATGGACCGTGTGTTCTTGTAACTGCTTTGACACTAACAAGTCATGTCCTCTGCTCCACTAGAATTACAGGGTCAGCTCAAGCTCTACCCTGCTGTTTTACTGACAGGGCTTTCTGGCCACATGTTCACAACAATGGTAGGCCATCGCGACACAGCACCTGGACTATGTGCTGCGCTTGGTATTATCTGGCAGTAGATTTGTCGTTTGGTAGCTCAGTTTGTTTGGAAGAATGCCCTGAAAGCACAGTGGTACTTGTCTGCACATGGTCTCCTTAGTCCAGCTCTGTTAGACTCGTCCAGGTAGACGTACCTCTGCATTTCGGCTGCATGCTCCGCCCATTTTTCTCATTTTGTTCTAATATACTGTCACGTAGTGTCTCACTAAACACCTTTTAGGCTTACATTTCTGACAATAAATTTGAAAATCTATGAATAGATGCTGCTAATTTGTAAGCAGTGTTTCCAAGGTGTACTTGTTTAGTTAATTATATTTAAAATTTTAGATCTTTCTTTAAAAAACATTACATTTATATTATTGGTCAAGTAGAGTTAAAATATTCCAAATCCTGCATTTTCATTGGCCACAATTAACGAATGCAGGTGTTTATGCAAATTAGGGCTAATTTTGAGGTGCATTTTGTGGAATCTACTGTCAGTGTGAAGCCTGGTTCTCAGTTAGGAATCTGCTGCTCGGTTACTTGAGATTAAATGGTGATCTCGTTTGTTAAAGGGATTTATAGTTACTATATTGTCCAGCTGAAAAATACTGGTGTGCTCTGAACTGTTATTGGGGATCCTTTAATGGTTTAGAGCAAGGCTAAAGACTTTTTTACTTTGTCTTTCAGTATTTAAAAACTTTTTAAGTCAAGTTTTATTGTATGATCTGGAGTTTGCTTTTACTCTCATGTTGTAGCTAAATTCTTATGTTAATATATTTATATTACTTTTCATAACCCAGTTTTGAAGTTAATTGTAACTTATTAATATACAAATTTGAGCAGATGAAATTGTATCTGCCCTTATTGTGAGTTTTATTGATCAAAGTGTGAGGAGGTTAAAGAGACACGCCCGAGCATGTTATGACAAACATATTTTTCTCAACATGTTTTTAAATGGAGTCATTTTTAACACAGCTGATTTTCAGGATGCAGTCTCCAGGTTCACGAGAGAAGCCACTTCCATTTCTCTGACATCACCGTGCACTGGAAACACAAAGAACACTTTTAAAGTGTTAAAGTTAAGGAACAGACATTAAGAAACTCTCCTGAAAGTGTTGATGTGATTATATGATCTACACACTTGAATTGGTGGGTGTGTGTGTGGTCCGGGCGTCCTGTGTTGCTCAGACTTACGACACTGAAACCAAAATGGGAATTTTTTTACTTTTATCACTCACTCAAAAAGACAACTTTCAAGGTGAAATCACTCTCTCAAACTAATTTTAAATTCCCAACTTTCCAATTTTAATGTTTAATTAATGAAGGAAAATAGAAATGGGCTAAGAGTTTGAGTAATAAGAGCTTACCATTATTAAATCAATAAATCATTATTTTTGACATTTTTAGAAAAGTCACAGATCAGAATTCCCCATTTTGCTTTCAGTGTTGTAAATCTGAGCAATGCGAGACACCCAGACCGTGTGTGAGAGTGAGAGTGTGAGTATGTACCTGGTGTGAGATGCTGGACGCTCGGTGTTCGGCCAGAGTCGGTCGGTTTTGTAGACGCACGTTTTTCTCTCTCCGTTCGGCCAGCTGCTGCTCGTACTGTTCCAACAGAAGCACACTGATTGAAGATATCAATCAATCAGTAAATTAGCAAAGGCATGTCTGACACGTTCAGATATAACATTTACAATTAAAATATGACTTAAAGGTGTTTGCATTAAATAACTTAGACAGATATTGATGTTTTCTGTGTCACCCCTTTAACTACCCCATAGCCTTCCGTGTGAGTCTTACTCCTCTATATTACAGCAGATCAGAGTTTGACAGCGATCAAAGTGCCATTGTGATGTAAGTCTGGGGTTACGTACGAGGGCATCGTGACGCACTTCAACATACGACGACCATGCGGTGCCAAGTCTGCAATGCCATACTACAACATAAATGTTTGCAACGATTAGGGTCAGATGAGTCAGGTTTAATCCCTAACCCAGAGGCTTGTATTTTGCTATTTCTCTACATGATTTAAACCGTCTTAGAGCCACATCTGTTAAAAATTGGTATGAAAAACTGCATGGTAAAGGAAGCTTCAGGTGACGTCTGAGTGTAGACTAGGCTTTAACAAACACCGCGATGCAGTAACAGCTGTGCTTCAGCGCCACCCAGCGGATTTGATTGTGCTGTAGCTCTCTGGTGACACCTAGTGGCAGTGGGGTTGTAACACAGTCGAGAATGAATTAAATAAACCAAACAGTTCTTACATTGTTATTTTGTAGGCAAGGCAGCAATACTCATGAAACTTGGCATGTTTGCGTTAATGCTGATTTTGAAACTCTATCTGCCGTTTCAGACAAACACATTAACAAGTTGCAAAGATTTTACTCTTGCAAAAGTGTACTCATTAGATGCCTTTTGGCCTGCCATTTTGCCCTACGTAGAAAACCAAGTGGTGATCTCAAGATAACGCCGTTTGTTCTTTCTAAATCACAAGAAAAAAACTCACAAGAAACTCACCTTTGTCATGTCGAGGCCACGAGAAAGTCATGATAACGATTTAGCGACAACAAAAAGTAAAATAAAGTTCTATTGAACCTGCTTACTGTAATAAAACATCAGTCTGAGTGAGATGTGATGGAGGAGTCTCACTGCACTATTTTACGTTACGCCACCAGATCAGCACGATGTCAGCGCTCGCTAGAATACATTTTGTGACAGAGAAAGATTGCCGTGCAGTTTGAAGTGTTGCTGAATAAATGCTGTGTTGAACTCTGTCCGTGTTTGCTTTGATTTGACGTGCAAGTGGTAGAGGAGCTACTTACCCAGCGCTGCTGCACATTTGGGCCAGAACTTGCCGTATTATATGGTGACGTGCTACAATGTGAAGGACAGGACACGATTACAGTTGGATTTGCAAATCATTGATTTAAATTAACATTCAGTAATTTGTACGGTGAAGTCTATGGAGTCTGAGATTGGACACGTCAACATTATTTTACTTCTTACCGCGTTGTGATCTTGACGTGTTTCTAGGGGTCACAAGTTTTTTCTCGTGATATAGAAATAAGAAAAGGCGTTATCTGGAGATCACAACTTAGTTTTATCATGATCTTGAGAAAACAACTTTTGTTAATTCGAGATCATGGTTTATTTTTCACGTGAGCTCCACAAAACAAAATGCTTTTACTTAAAATCGCAGCTAATTTTCTTTGCCAAGTTCTCCAACACAGCACTATGTCATGACGGACAAGCGTGTGTCTGTTGATGCTGGACAGTTATCATATCAGTGTCGGTCAATGTAGAAGGTGAATCAGACATTTGCACGTTTGCCATCAAGCAAGTAAAACGAGACCCGTGATCTTGGGAAAATGACTCGTTATGTTGAGATCACCAGAAAAATAATCCGAGTTGTTTTTCAAGGGCTGAAGCCGGGAGTGGCCCCGGTCAATCCCTCAACTAAATCTCACATCCAATGGCAAATGGAAGGCAGCATAAGTGGTGATCTTGAGACAACGAGGAAAAGAAAAAATGTTGACGCTAATACTACGAGTACTTACGCCTTCACTATCTTAAGCAACAGCCGTCTTAGTAACGAGGTGCGTTTAACGTGAGCACTTGTTTGAGGCATCGGTACTCACCAGATTGAGGACAAAGGCCAGGGCTCTCAAACGGTAGATCTACTGGAGTCAAACTTGAGAACCACTGTGGATCAAAACACACACACGGTCAAATGTAACACCACAAACACACCATCTGCACTATCAAGGCCAGTAAAGTCCTTGTGTCGGTTTAAAATCACCCCATCAGAGGTATGAAGGTAAGTTGATTCTGACATGTCACACCCACACAACATCCCTCCCCCAGTGTTGGGAAGCAGCCACACCAGCTCCAGTCTGTCAGAAGTTGAGGTCACACCAGCGCCCAACGGTGCATTACTCACTAGTACCTCACTGGTACCTTTACCGATCCGGGACTTGAATCGGTGACCTTCTGATCAGGTCAACTGCCTAACCGTTACGTTAACGACTGCTCCAAATAAACCCCAATTTGACCAAATCCAAAGCCTGTTTTGTGCTGAGAAAGTACTTTGAGGGAAATGTTAAAAGAAGAGCCCGAAACGGGGCTACGGTTCAAAATGACACTCTTGTTCGGGGGCACGGAGTGCCGTCAGTAGTGAGAAAAACGGTAAAGTTCACACTAGTGGACTGTTGATCTGGCTAGTTGACTAGCGTGGACTAGCGGAAGCGAGGAAACCCCTAGCAGGAGTGTAAGTCGGTGTCAGCACCAATTTTTCTGTTTTTCTCGCAACTGACAGCACTCCGTGACACCAAACAACAGAGCTGCGTGTTGAAATTGGTCAAATTTCTCCTTTAATGTGTAAACGCCCAAACTTCCACCCAACTAACCTTTATCTTTTAATATAAATATCAAGCACATGCCTGTAAACATTGATAATACAGGACAAAAGTAGATTTTAGACTCATATCTACTAGTGTTATTTTTGTGCCAAAATTCTGAGTGGAGCTTTCACCTCGTCTCGTTCGCGTCAACCCAATCTCTTCTACCGTCTTGTCTCATGAGACTCTTAACACCCCTAATATCTACAAAAGCTCTAAAGCTGCAAAATAACATCAATTATTTAGTTTGAGAAATCTTGGGTAAAGATTGAGAAATGATAAAGTTTAACAAGACGCCAGCGTTTGTCCTTCGCTAGTGTGACCTCACCTTTACCTTTTAGGACCAGTTTCCCCATTTGAGTTTGAATGGTAAATCTCCATTGGTACTAAAACCTAGTCCAAGACTAGGCTTAATCCATGAGCAAGGAAGCAGTCGTAAATATCTTAAGACAAAAGGGAGGGACTAAAGTTGAACAATCATCTGAGACGTGAACAGCGACTGGCGATTTTCATTTCCAGTTAAAGCTTCCCAACACTCGACCCTCATAATCCCTCCAAATCCAGCTCCAAATCCAGCCTCATTGTTTTAAACAGAGCACCTTGCAGGTCTGACCACACAAATGTTCCCTCAACATTTGTTGGTCCCTTTTGTTTTTTTTGGCTTGACGAATACAAGTTATTTGGGGGATTTGTTTTGTAAGGATAAATGGCGGGATTAAAACGTTTGAGAGATTATCTACACATGCATGGAACAATTGTGGAAGGACATGCATCCAAAAAAGTCTAATCCAGATTCTCACTGTATTTTGTAAGAGCGGTTGCTCGCCAGAGGTGAGATTTTGGATTTTTCCAACGTTTTAATCCCTCCTTCTTTCAGTTTGGGTTTTTGCCACGATTTTCTGTTTTTTGCTCATGGTTTTTCTTTTGTTGTTGCAACTTTCCTTCACTGCTTATTCCTTTAACCTCCATCCTCCCATCCCGCCTCTTCCTTTCCTTTCCTTCCTCCCTTCTCTTCTCTCGCCCTCTCCCCACAGTGCGGTCGAGACGCAGAGAACTTTGACCGTTTTTTCACCCGTCACCCGCCGGTCCTGACTCCCCCCGACCAGGAGGTGATTCTAAACCTGGACCAGGACGAGTTCCAGGGTTTCTCTTACCTAAACCCAGAATTCGCAGCTCAGGACTCCAAGTAGCCGCCGGCGCCGCCCTGCAGGTAACGCCAGGAACGACAAAAAACCCCCGGCAAAACGACCCCCCGACGAGGCGCAAACCAGAGCGAGGGACGAGAACGGGAGCCGAAAGAAGCGGGAAAACCAATCCCGGTTTCAGTGCCGACCTTCAATATGTACATTTCATGTCTGTCTCAAAAACCATCTGAAATAAAAACCTGCCAACACACACGCGCGCACGCACAAACACGCGCACAAACACACAAACGCGCGCACAAACACGCACAAACACACAAACACGCGCACAAACACGCGCGAACAAATGCGCACACACACGCACAAGCGCGCACTCATATGACCAAATGTCTTTCTCTCCTTTCCTCCCTCTCTCTCTACCTCACTCCATCCCTCCCGTTACTTTCTCCCTCCATCCTTCTCTCCCTTCATATTTCTCCGTCCATCCCTCTCTCCTTCCGTATTTCTCCCTCCATCCCTTTCTCCTTCTCTCTAACCCTTCTATCCATCCTTCTCTACCTCTTTCTGTATTTCTCCCTCCCTCCATCCCTCTCTCCTTTACTCTTCTCCTTCTATCCATCCCTCTCTACCTCCCTCCATCTCTCTCTCTCCTTTCCTCCCACTCTCTCCCCTTCCCTCTATCCTTCTCTACCTCCCTCTGTATTTCTCCCTCCCTCCATCCCTCTCTCCTTTACTCTTCCCCTTCTATCCATCCCTCTCTACCTCCCTCCATCTCTCCTTTCCTCCCACTCTCTCCCCTTCCCTCTATCCTTCTCTACCTCCCTCCATCCCTCTCTCCTTTACTCTTCCCCTTCTATCCATCTCTCTCTACCTCACCCCATCCTTCTCTCACTGCGTATTTCTCCCTTCCTCCATCCCTCTCTCTACCCTTTTCCTTCCTCACCCTCTCTCCTCCCTCTCTCTGCCCCCTCTGGTTTCCTCTTTCTCTCTTCTTTCTTTCTTCCTCTCTCTCATACATACACACACACACACACACACTCCTAGCAGTACCATGCAGTGTTCATCAGCCATGTAATGTCACTGATAAGGTTGTACAGCAGGGTGGTTTCTTTCCTCTCCTGTGTGTGTGTGTGTGTGTGTGTGTGGTGTAAGTGTCTGTGTGTGTGTGGTGTAAGTGTCTGTGTGTGTTTGTGTGTGTGTGCGTGCGTGCGGTGTGTGTGTGCGCGCAGTGTAAGTGTGTGTGTGTGTGTGTGTGTTCTCCATACCTGTGCCAAATGAGAGGTGAGCTGAGGTGAATGTAACAGCGCTGAACGGCGAGCTCCTGCCCGGACTCATGCGTGGGGAAATCACAGGGTTTACTGCTGCTGGAAAACAGTACAACTTCAAACTACAACTACAACCCAGTCCCGAAGCCAGTGGTGTTAATAGTCATGTTAATATCAACATTATTATTAATATTATTAGAAAGATTCTCATCAACATATCTGTGTAATTACCTTGCCATATGCACTGTACTGCTCTGTTCAACTCCAGTATGATGATGATGATGATGATGATGATGATGATGAAGCCAAACACTTGTGGACAGTTTCTATATTCAAAATATATTTGCAAAATATACATAAAAATATATTCATCTGGACTACTGATCTTCATTTACACACACACACACACACACACACGCGCCTGACCCGGATCACCACAGTAAAGATGTTGATACATGAGTGTGAACATGAAGACATTCATTCATTAATGTTGCATTTAGAAAACAGACATGAAAAATACATGCAGCAGAGATATTCAAATATTGCTTTTTTTGTTTCCTTCCCTCCATCCATCTCTCCCTCTCCTTCCCCCCCTCCTTTATTCCCTCTCTCTATTCGTCCCTACCTCCCTCCTTTACTCCCTCTTTCTCTTTCCCTCCCTCTCTTCCCCCCTTTCTCTTTTCCTCCCTCCTTTACTCCCTCTCTCTTTCCTTCCCTCTCTCTTTTCTCTCTCTCCCTCCCTTCCTTACTCCCTCTTTCTCTCCCTCCTTTACGCCCTCCCTCCTTTACTTCCTCTCTCCGTCCCTCCCTCTTTCCCTCCATCTCTCCTTCCCTCACTCTCTTTCCCTCCCCCCCACTTCCCTATCTCTCTCTTCCTGCTCTCCTTCCCTCCCTCTCCTTCCCTCTCTCTTCCCGTCCCTCTCTCTCAGCTCATTTGTTTTTAGTCATCTTCAATTTTAATTTGGTACATTTCAAAGAAATAAAGTTCTATTTCATATATTCATTTGGGACTTAAATATTATCTATAAATTTGATCTGTTTTTTATGTTTCTGTTTCCTAAATGAATATTTTAACAGCTGAAATTCTACACAAACCCCAGAACCTACAGCTCATGTTCATGATGCTAACTTATGTCTTATGTTTGAAATTTTTTATTTTATTTTTTTGTAAGGATATGTTTGGCCTTAAGCCTTGCATCATGTCTATCTACACACCTGCGTTCCTCTTCATACCCTGCTGGAAAATGCACGTTATTTTATAGTCATTTATGGCTTTGCTCCTTTTCTTGGTTCATAAACGAGTATTCCTATAGTTATTATCTCTGCCAGCAGTGTGAAGAGCAGTTAGATTTCTACTTGCTTGTAAGAATTCTAGCAGCATTTTGTGCGAGTTGCTGGATGTGTGATTAGTGTGTTCACATAGACTATAACCATCAGTGTTGACAGCAGCAGCTTTTAGTCCTGCCAGACATACATTTAACAACAGGGCTCCAGAATATCTAATGGACTGACACGGGATGGAGGTGGGTACGCCTGGAAATCCACTACACACAACTCTCTACATTTACATTTCTTGGTACATCCCTAGTTTTCACATTCACCAATGTTTTCTTATTTAAGACTAAGTTCTAAGGTAAGAGCAGAATCAACAACTGCCGATAGACACTCATACCCATATTTTAATGGATTTCCATTTGTGCAAAACATAAGCTCACTGGGTTTTCTTCAGTTCTACAATATACTATTTTAATGTTGAATTTAAGAAAATAATTAAGAAAACATTGGTGAATAAGGCCCATTGATTATTTAGTTATTATTTAGTTTAACTATTTCCTGCATCTATCTGCCTGTATAGAACGCTTTACGTCAGACATCGCCACAAAGCGGTTTTACCAATGACCTAGTCAAAGCGTGTAACAAGAAAGTTCAGAACAAACTCTCTGTGTGATGAACACAAAGAAGCCTCGAGAGAAACTGAGACTCAGAATGAGATATAATATCGTATAATGAAACTCAAAGTAGACCTGGGCATCTCCATCTATTAGAACTTCATTTCCTTTGACATGAGATATTCAAACACATCAGTCTTGGGAGAGATGGAGATGATTTTGAAGTGGAGTTGGATCAGAGTTGTTGAAAGGCCAGACTGGACTGTAAGTTTTTTGTGTGCATGTGTAATGAACAACATAAACCAAATGGCTAAATGCATGAGCAAACAATGGTGCTGTCAAATGCGATGTTGTACTGCCATGTCTTACAAACCAGATGATAATGTTAAGTTACTGAAATGGTAAACTCCTACATTTATAAACTGTAATTTATCATTGTAACCCTATATTTGTAATATATTTATTTTTTTATATTACATGCAACACTGTCATGTGACCGATTTGTAAAGAGTAATATTAATGATTACTATAAATAATAGATTGATGCCACAAAAAGTCAGCATTAAGTCTGTGCAGGTGGTCAATGAGCAGTTCAATACTTTTATTTATTTACGTTAATTTATTTTAGCCTGTGATGTTTGTAATTTACTAACTCTGCCACTAAATACTAGACTTTTATTTATTAATATGTTGACTTTTCATTTAGTTGTTTGAGTGATATATATTGCTTTATAGATTTAATTACATTCCTTCAACTTAACATTATTATTTAATTTTTCAGAGTGGAATTAATAGTTTCAACGTTATCGCTTGCATTTATGCAATGTACTGCAGAAAGACCAACTGGAGACATGAAATAGACATAATCTCTTAATAGTCCAAACAACCAGAATAGTGCCTGTGTTTTGTCTGTTCAGGAGCTTGTGTACATCCCTGTTGTGGTTATCAGACCCTTCACAGTGAACAATGCCCTTTTCTTTTCTGACAATCTAAAGTACTCCCATGCTTTAAAGACATGGAAACTTTTACACTAAACCTCTTTTTTCAAACTCTGCTGCAGTTGCTGTGAATTTCAACACAAAAATTAAGCACCGAACTGTGATAAAAAAAAAGGGCTGAGGTCATTCATGCAGCAATTACGTAGCAAAATAGTATAAATAAAAGCCTATAAGGCCTATAATTTATTGACTAATTTCACATGCATGAAAGCATGAAAATATGGGAAAATTCAGATGATCAGACTCCAGTCCAACTTCAGCAGAACAAAATCTGTTACCAGTGAAGGTATAAAAGACTGCTTAAAAATTTTAGCTTTAAACAAACCCTCTAAGTGTAATAATACTTCATCTCTTTCTATCTCATAGAAAAATCGCCACGACACTGGCAACTTCGATAAGGAGTTCACCAAGATGGCAGTGGAGCTGACTCCCACCGACAAACTCTTCATCATGAACCTGGACCAGAACGAGTTCCAGGGCTTTTCCTACACCAACCCAGAGTTTGTCATTCAAGTTTAACTCATATTTGATTTATTTATGTATCTCTTTATTCCTCTACATTGCAGCATCACCCTCCCACCTTACTAGTGCCAGTTCTTTATATTGTTTTGCAATTGTCAATTGTTCTCTTTCCTCATTAGTCCTATCTCAGAATCCAGGACCGAGGAGAGAGAACAGTGATTAAACAACCGTTCCAAAGTCTCCATGAGAACGCCTTGTCTCGTCATCTCCATGAGAATCTTTTAGACCTCTTCTCTTTTTGCCGCCAAGTCAAACTCGCCCCCTGCCTGACAAAACAGCACGCAGCTGCTAGATATTCCAGATTTGTTTCCAGAAGCTGGCACTGGCACCAAAAACACAGCCTGAAAGATTCCAAAACTCAATTTAAACTGCTCTCAAGTCTTAAGCTCATGCCTAGCCAAAACCGGTTTGCCATGCCAAGATGTTTTCTTCATCAGGGCTACATCTTCTAGTATACTAACAAGCTCATTTCAAACGAACAAGCCCCATGAAGTGATTTTTAAAATCTTCTGTGCAAGAGTTATTTATCTTGTAGGATAATTTGTTCCTCATTTTAGTTGCCCATAAATGTGAAACTGTCATCAGCACGACTCGCCATGATCTGCACATTTTGAATGAATAAGAAAGACTAATAACTCGTCAACAAATTTAACAAGATAATCGACTTGTTCACACGACATAATTAACTTGTGCACACAAGATACTTATTCCCACACTACAATCAAGATTTAAATAATTAAGATACTTCATTTGTTGCCACAAGACAATTAAAATTTATATTCCCACTAAATAATTAAGATAAAATAGTTAACTTGTGCGCATAAAATAATTAAGATACTTGTGCCCACAAGATAATTAGGATACTTAATTTGTTCTGATGAGACAAATAATATACTTAACTTGTTCCCACAAAATAATTAAGAAAAAATAAATAAGATACTTAACTTGTTCCCACAAGACATTCAAGATAAAATTAAGACTAAACCTCCCACAAATTAATTAACTTGTGCCAGTAATATAATTTAAACACTTGTTTGCACAAGATAATTGATTTGTGCTCACAAGGTACTTGACTGGTTTCCATGAGATATTTACCTTGTGTGCACGTGATAAATACTTTGAGCACACAAGATTTAAAAAACATCACCATTTGGGAATTTAAGGGCAGGTTCTGTCACGCCAGCATCACAGTAGAGTTAGTTAACACCACTTCAACATCACTGAACAACCAGAGACTAGCACCTGTTTTCAGGCTCTTATGCCGTGTCAATAACGTTTAGCAATATCGAAAGCTGAAACTGCCCCTGTGATGTAGTTCACCCTCTATAAGCAGGGGCAAGTTTTGAGAAACGAGCTAATTTTTGCATATCAAACGATGTTGAAGAGCAATACACTGGTAGCAGTGGCAGTCCTAAAAACAGAAGTTAGAGAACACAATGCAGTAGAGCCACCAACGTAGCGATGAGCTTGTGTGCTTAAACGTGGCTAGATGAAGTGAAACTTGACGTCATAAAACTCACAGAGGCTTCATCATTACAGAACACACTTAAAAAGCAGTGCAGACGTTTGTGGTTATAGATGAAATCTGTAGACTTCCTAGTTTTACATATTAATGACTATAAAACTGTCTTAGAAGTGTGTGTGAAATTAGCTTCTTATCTTAATTCACACTACTTTTAAAGCGCAATTCTTTACATTTTCACCTATTTTTGTAGAACTGTTTCTACTTTCCTACATTTCACATTTCTTCCCTAAAAGTGCCATATTTCTGTCATGAGTGGAGCTTAAGACCAGACTGTACCTTGAAACTTTATAATCTTATTATGTATTAGTTTTTACTTGAAATGACACACTGACAGTGAGAATCTAGACTTTACAATTCTATCTGACAGGTTTGAATATTTGTTGAGGTTGAAACAGTAAAGTCTGCTGAGGAAAAAGGTTGGAAAAGACAAAGAGAGCCAGAGCTAAAATAATTTAATTTTAGTTCATTAATTCAATAATTTTTCTTGAACATTTTAATTCAAGAAAAACAGTAAGAAAATGTTATTTAATATCAGGTACTGAATATATAATAAATACATAAGTAATAAAAGATTGAATTTTATTGATCTCTATTGTACTTCTATTGTAATTAGCTAATGAAACTATAGCAATTTAAAGATACAGTCTATGAAACATCACTCCACGTGTCATTTCAACCCTCAGAGTTCTGCTGGACGCAACCAAAGTGTTTAAATGCAAGAAAAATGATGTCCAAATATTTTTGGATAATATTGTGGCTACTGTGGTCATATCGCATAGCGCCCTAATTTTATTTTAAGTTAGTACCACGTTCCCATGAGCCTCATTTATCTTCACCTCCACTTTCTTTCAAACAAAATCCTGCTCAAATCTTCACTACTTAAAGAGCAGAAACCAAGTCATTTCCCATTAGACACCTGATTTGCCCAGAATTCCACACAGCGCCACTCTCTCTAACCCTAGCGTGTAAGAGTAGGCAGTGTGAACTGTGGTGTTGCAGTTACCTCCAGCCCCTGTGTCTCTATATGTGTGTGTGTGTGTCCGAGTTTTGGAAAGGGAGTCGTAGCTCGCCCTATGCATGCCTGATAGAGCGTCTGCTCTTTTTTAAAAACCCTCAGTGTTTCTCTATATACCAAACGTGTCGATATGGTGGTCGGATCTGTTGTAGCTATAGATCCTTAAGAGGGTTGTGCTGTTAGATAATGTCCCCGTTTCATAGCCTTTTGTACATATTTCTAGCATCATAGAGAGATATATGCATTCTAGTCTTCCATATAAGAGCATTGTGTGATCATGTAACTGGTGATGATTTAAACAAAAGGTTTCCTACTATATTTGAAGAAAGGAGCAGTGAAACGGGGGAATGATTCACAAAAGATAAATATGGGAAATTCTGGGGGTCGGAAAATGAGTCTCTAGAAAGGATTTTACTGATTAACGTTTTATGAATTTAAAAAGAAGACAATGAGAAACAAATTTCGGTTTACTTTTCTTGAAAGTTTGACACATGCATCAGAAAACTGGGGTTTTCCACAGATAATACCTTGCTGGTTGTGGGCTCGGAGATCGAGTCTATCTAACTTTAAACGAGCAAACTGCTACAAAGGGCTTCCCGTTCCAACCCCGGCCACATCGAGGACTTTTACTATGCAAGACAAATGGACGAACCAACTCTCTCTCCAAACAGAAAGCAGGAGGAGTGGATGAGACACACTCTCTCTCTCTGGTGATGGCAGAGATATTTTGCATGTTCCTTACTCTGTGTGTAGGACATTAAAAGTGAAGTTTCCAACAAGGCTTGTGTCTGTCTTTCTTTGCATCATTTTACTTTCCATTTAGAAAAATGTTTTCCAGATAGATAAAGACATAGACAATCTTCTTCATACTTGAACTCATTAGTTAAACTTGTCATAAAGACACTATTCATCACTGTTCTTTCAACTGCATCCCTCTTCCCCCCCTTTTTTTAAAACTTACAATAAAACGTAGTTACCGATTTTAATCACAAAGATTAAGATTGTCACTGCCTCTTATAGCCTGTCATAATTTAGCCACTTAATGCAATAACTCACATTTTAACAGCTGATCATATATTACGTGCAGAAACATCTATAAACAAACTTTATCAAAATTTTCGAGTATAATGCATTTTTGATCAGAAACTGCTTATTTAGGTAATTATTCAAATTCATCAAAACAATCTAAATGGTAACAACAAGCACAATGTCAATCATTTGAGTGTTAATATTAATTTAACTTAATAATTCCGATAACAATTAAGTTTAAAGCAAACTATTAATGAATAGTTTGAATTAATGAATAAATTAACTGAATAATTAATTAATTAACAGTATATAACATGGCGACCCCTAACGGGAGAAGCTGAAAGTAGTCTGATTACAATTATTCTCGTGTCTTTTGGTATATTAGAGGCATTCCCTACATACAGGAATTGTGCTTAAAATAATACATGAGACATTTAAATAGATAAAAAGATGCAGAGCAGTGCAATTCCTTTAAAGACACAACTCAAAATTTAGATTAATTAAGAAGCGCAAATTAACCAAAAAAAAAAAGTTCTACTTCGCACCTTATGCACTTCAATAAAAGGAATGATATTTAAATTTAAATAAAAGAAATTTAAATACAGCATCTTGTTACCTCAACACAATCACTGTTCTGTCTGACTGTTTTTGTTGCAATACAAAAATGAATTTTACTCACGCAAAAACATGGGAGCCGCCCCCATCTGCAAAGTTGAGTTTCCAAGAGCTTTCTTCTTAACTTAATCCACTTTTCCCTTTAAAATGTGCAGTCCATCAGCGGCTGAAAAGGAAAACGTTGTTCCCATTTAACTGAAATGAATGAACAGATTATACTTCGTTAAACCGCTGCAAAAACTCCAAAACTCACACGCCACACGGCTAACTGCTGCCGCCGGCTCCCAACCCTTCTGATGGCGAGTGACGTCCCACAGCCTTCACCCCGCCCACAACCCCTCTGTGGCATGTGATTGGAGGACAAAAGAAATGTGAGCCAATCAGAGAAAAGGAGCTCTAACGTGATCCAACTCCACCACGGCGCTGCTGTTCTTAAAGAGACAGTAACCTAATAGTTAACTTGTGCGCATAAAATAATTAAGATACTTGTGCCCACAAGATAATTAGGATACTTAATTTGTTCTGATGAGACAAAAGATATACTTAACTTGTTCCCACAAGACATTCAAGATAAAATTAAGACTAAACCTCCCACAAATTAATTAACTTAAAGCAGTAATATAATTTAAAACACTTGTTTGCACAAGATAATTGATTTGTGCTCACAAGGTACTTGACTGGTTTCCATGAGATATTTACCTTGTGTGCACGTGATAAATACTTTGAGCACACAAGATTTAAAAAACATCACCATTTGGGAATTTAAGGGCAGGTTCTGTCACGCCAGCATCACAGTAGAGTTAGTTAACACCACTTCAACATCACTGAACAACCAGAGACTAGCACTGTTTTCAGGCTCTATGCCGCAGGTCAATAACGCTTAGCACATCGAAGCTGAAACTGCCCTCGTGATGTAGTTCACCCCTATAAGCAGGGCAAGTCGGAGAAAGGAACTAATTTTTGCATATCGTTCCATGTTGAAGAGCAATACACTGGTAGCAGTGGCAGTGATCAACCAATCCTCTCTCCAAACAGAAAGAGTGGAGGAGGGAGGAGACACTCTCTCTCTCTCTCTCTGGTGATGGCAGAGATATTTTGGTAGTAACCCAATCTCATTTTCATACTTATGATTTTGTACACCCATCCAAAGCGTGTTAGATCATTTACAAAGTATTTAGCAGAAACTCTTATAAAGAGTAATTACTGGAAAACCTCCCTGAGAGCAACTTGGGGTTAAGTGTCTTGGTCAGTGACCCAGTGATGGTAGTGCTGGAGGTAGGATTCAAACTTATAACCTCTTATTCCAGATGTGAGAGTCCTAACCACCATCACCATCATGTCCTAGATGTAAGATTCAAACTCACAAATTCTTATTCCATATGCAAGTGTCCTAACCACTACATCACCAACACCCATGTTCTGGATGTAGGATTTGAACCTACAACCTCTTGGTCCAAAGGTGAGCATCGTACTACTAGCTTCTAAAGCCAGAAACTTAACATTTAACATTGAACGTTCAGCCATTCTTTTTGGCCCACAGACGATATACCAATAAAGCCAACCCAGATTTACACGATTTTATCAGACATCTGTCTTCTACCCAACTCTTTAGAGAAAGATATCCAGTACCATTTATGAGCTCAGAACATTACATGTTTATTTTTGGTATTTAGCAGATAATCTCACCCAGACTTCCATTGTTTAACGTGAGATTGGCGCTCTGCTCTAATCTCTTGCTTCAGTTCCAGTCACTGCACTAGGCATTGGATCCACACAGACCACAAAGTGGCACCTACCTCTTGAACCAACACCTCTAACAGCAGCAACCAGCTTACCTAACTGATCTCAGAACCCAACCTGCTTAGCCTTAGATGCAATACCACGTCTAACTGCAGGTAATGGTTATATGTACGACTTGCACTCTTACTATGCCGAGTTTACTCTGCGTTTACCCTCTCTTCAATTAGCCTGATTTGCATATAAACCTGACAATAAACGCTTAAGAGTAGAGCTGCTTCTAATCTTTAAGCACTACAGCAGATAGTTAAGCAACAGAAAAAAGACCTCAGAACAATGTTTTGAATCAGAGACAGATGTCATCAGAGGCAACCACTAAAATTGTAATCATAAACAACAACACAACTTCCATCGAACAAAAATCTGAAACAGTCAGGCATACGGTCAACCTAAAAACCATTATTAAACTATTATAAAAATGCACATAACAGTATGTAGGTGCATGGAACACCTGGCGCATTTCTAATGTTTGCAAGTGTAAAAACAGTTGGTCTGAATCAGCACAGGACCTTTTTCATTCATACTATCGAACCACTAGAGAGGGAGTGGTCAGTCTAGAAGTGAAGTGACCTGAAACTCACAGCTGGGCAAAGTTAGTCCTGCAGCCTGTGAGAGTGAACATACATCAGCTTCTCCCCTGGAAATTAATACGTTAACTTGCATTCCTGAAGCGGGACAGATCTGGCTAAGAAGTATTTTGGAGAAAAGTTGGTGAAGAACTGATCAACACTGCCGAGCATAATGCTCAGTGATCTTCATATTGATTTGGAACCAAAAAGAACAACGGAACCAAAAGGGAATTAGGCACGGGTTGGTGTAGGAAACGTGAACGAAAATAGAAAAGATGCTTTAATACTGAGGTAGACAAGTTTTGAGTAGGTCGAAACATGAGGAAACTGTGCCTTGTTTATGGTTATTTTCTAACTGAGGATGAACGGACGTTAAAGTTCACCGCTGCTGGCCGAATTTGAGCATGAAGGCGAACAATGTGAAATTAGAGGATGGTTTGCAGGTACAGGAGCGTGGGCTGCCCTGAACCATGAGGGTTTGTAATCGCGGGGCACAAATGTTGATCACCACGGCGGGGGCCTTCGCTGCCTTCAGCCTCATGACCATCGCCGTGGGCACCGACTACTGGCTATACTCGCCCGGCGTGTGTCGCACCAAGAACGCCAATGACAACGACACCACTCGGACCAACGAGGAGGTGCTGACACACTCCGGTCTCTGGCGCCAGTGCTGTATGGAAGGTAAATGTATATTCTAGTATCAAGTAGCATTTTTAAGGTGAAGAAAAAGCTTCTTCACCAATGTTCCAATGTTTTCTCACTTGTGATTTGTTCTTAGTTAAGAACAGAATCTACAAATGTTCAGAAGCCTCTTTTGCACATTTTTGAATACATTTGTGCAAAATATTAGCTTATTGGATTTTCTTCCATTTTTTATTTACATATGATTGAAATATTTGAACTACTGAATTACTGAATGAGGCCCAATAAAAGGATGTTATTATTATTATTATTATTATTATTATTATTACCAAAAACATAGTTTGGTGACACATTATAATCATCAAGATGCTAACTGTTCTTCTCCTTGCATTATTTTTCTTATTAGTGTCCCAAGAAGTACATTTTGTTAGAACATATCTTTTTGCTTTTACTTTATTCTAACTTTTTGGTTTCTATTACTCATCCATTTTTAACGCCTCATGTGGATAAAAAACACTTAGAAACTTGCTGCTTAAATTCAATTTTTTGATAGATTATTATTTAAAAAGAAAAATAGACTGACTGTCCACTGTCTTATTTGAAAGGTTTAGCTTTTTAACTTGTACTTTTTTTCACCTTCAACCAGCCCGTGTCCCCTTTCCCTTCGACCAACCCTCCCAGAGCGTGACCTATATCACTTCTACATCAATTCTTTTAATGGAAAGTGTAATGAAGCATTCGGCCTGTTTAAAGGGACGTCAATACGCCAGAGCTCGCTCAATGTGTGTGTGTGTTTGTGGTTGTTAGTGTGAAGATTGTGAGAGCAAAGTTAACTATTTTTAACATCCAGATTTGCTATACGTCAATCTGAAACAGTACAGCACCTACTTTACACCTTCATCCTCTCTTTTATTCCTATTACCTTGAATTCAGCAACCTGTAGAACAACGTAGAGCCAGGACAACTCTAATCAGCTATGAAATGTTTTTTAAAAGCTATTTCTTTAACCAGTAAAGAACTAAAGTATCAGGAGTGCCATCGTCAAGCTCTAATACCAACTCGCCAGCTTTTATCCATCTCTTTTGGACGATCACTGCCTGTCTCGCCTTGCTGGCTACATCAGTTGACATTGACACACAACCCTGCATTATGACCACAGAGGAAGAGATCTATTCTGTACATCGACACTCCAGGCCACATTTCTATACCACATGTCCACGTGCTCCAGGGTCTGTCCAAAAGCGGTCAACTGAGCGGCCAGATAAGCTACTGAAATAATACTGGCTATATTTGGATAGGCAAAAGGGTTAAAGGAGCAAAAAATATGTGTAGGTTTTTATGTAACTGCGGTAAGCATATTGTTATCCGATTTTTATTCCACCCACTTTTTCTGACTGCCACTCCTCCTACAGGTTTTGTGTTAGGAACTTCGTTCCAACTCTAAAACGTGCGGCCTGTAGAGGTGTGGGGTGCTTGTCTACACCATTTTGATACTTGCGCTCGTTCACGAGTTCTGTCCATTTTTTCATCAGTCACATTTGGTTGTGGTGCACTGTGGGCTGCGTTCCATTCACAATGACACTCACTCAAACAACTGAGATCAGAATTTAAAAGTTATGCACCAAGGATTAAAGTAGCAATAACATGAAGAAAAAATATAACCTGTTAACTAGAATGGTCATTTCCTGGAGAAAATTCATATCTTCTGTGTGCTGAAAAGAGAAAAAAGGAAACAAATTTGAAAAGGGGAGAGAGATAACAGAAAGAGTTAGTTTTTACCTGTTAAACTTAAGGAAGTGTAAAGCATTAAAAGGGAATATAAAGTTAATAGGAAGAAAAAATATAATAACGAAGCACTAGGAGCATTAGATGCTAATTATATATGTACTGTAGATAGATAGATAGATAGATAGATAGATAGATAGATAGATAGATAGATAGAGACAAGAAAATGAGTTGCAGTAAAGCTTAGTAAAGTATCGCAATTTGAGCTCCATGTTAGCCCATGGGGGGAAAACTGTCAAAAAATGGACAGAACTCACGAATGAACGCACATATCAAACACTTGTATAAAAACACTCCCCACCGCTATAGGCCACGTTTTTGAGTTGGAACAAACTTTCCATAATAAATATTAGATAATAATATTGCTCACCGCAATCACATGATAATATTAAAGTATGTTAGAGAATGCAGTATCCAGAACTTTCTTCCTCTCATTCTTCTAGTCGAGGTGTGATGTGTGTTTCTGTTTACTCTCGGCTCCCCCAAGAGCATCTACAATTAGAATGCAATTAAAGGAGGAAAAGAGAAAGTCTAATTAGACGAGTTAGATATTGATATGGTTAATGATTTGATAGCATTAGCGCAGCCATGTGGAAAATGAGCTTTGCTCCATTAACTGACTGTCTGTGTGTGTTTCATAAGGCATGTTTACAGGTGTTTGCAAGAACATCGATCACTTTCCTGACGATGCCGACTATGAACAAGATGCAGCGGAGTATTTGCTTCGTGAGTTATTATAACATGCAATACGCACCATAGACATTACAATTTGTTGTTATAGTTATTAATACAGTAATAATAATAGTTATTAATATATCATATTTTTGTCCATACTGGCAAGTTAACGTAGGCCCATTTCTCCCTATCTCTGTAATTAACCCTTGTTAATAATGTACCTATTTAAGTCAAGTTCAATGTTATCTCCACTGCATGTAAAAGATTTTACAGCTTCAATTTTTCTATTTACAACCTTAATAAACTTGGATCAAATTATGAAGAATTGCTGAAAAATAAAGTGTTGTTTTTGCATTTCATCAGTAAAATAAAGGGAATTAATAAAAGAAAAAAAGGGCAAACGTCATGAAAAGAAGAGTTCCTAATACCAAAAAGCAGAAAAGACAACCCTCGAATACAAAATATTCTGCCAATAGCATCACTTAATAAGATGCTTATAAGTTTTTCTGTCTTAAAAAAAAATCTTACATTGTGATAAATATTGAGATCGAACAATAAAGAAGAAAAATTGTGATTATATTTTGACCATATTGCCCACCTATGGACCAAGAGGTTGTTGGTTCAAATCCAGTTCTATCCTACCTCCCGCACTACTACCACTGGGTCCCAGAGCAAGACACTTAACTCCAAGGTGTTGCTCCATTAAGACTGTCCCTTTAATTAAGCATTTAACTAAGCTCAGAGCCTAGATGCTGTAAATGTAAAATATTCTCAGTATACAGCCTGCTATGTATAATCTGTGACACTGTTTATCAAAGCCTACAACTCTGCCAGAGTCACTAAGAGAGCTCTAAAAATCGAATCTTGCAAAAGGGCGAGATGCAGTTTGAGCAAAAATCTTCTTTAATGTGTTCTTCAGGTGCCGTTCGTGCCTCCAGTCTCTTCCCCATCATGAGTGTGGGTCTGCTGTTCATCGGTGGGGTTTGTGTAGCCGCCAGCGAGTTCTACAAGAGCCGTCACAATGTCATACTAAGTGCAGGGATTTTCTTCGTCTCAGCAGGTATGCGACTCAATCTTTTAGCTGAGAAAGATCTCTAACTGTGAAAAATGAGTATCTAAGCGGCAGCTGGTCGAATTCAGTAAGCAGTTTTTAACTACTACACGTGCATGTGAGCAACATTTGCTATCATGAAAAGATGTAACCTAGTTTTATATTCAAAGCCATTCATAAATTATCCTTAATGTCTGCAGGACAGATCTGAAAACTTCATTGAAGGAAAAAGTTTTTTTCCGTAACAGATTTTGGAAGGACTAAGTCCAGGTTGCTCTGTTGATAAGTATTTACCAAGAACCTTGCAGTGGTGTTACAGTGGTCTGAGTAACTCAAATCCTGAGTTGATGACCATAAGGTTAGGGGGTCAAATCTTCAATATCTCCAAGTTCAAGTTCCTCAAAGGGTTAAGGGTCGTGCTCATGGACCCGGTGCTGGTAGTGCTGGAGGTAGGATTTGTAGCTACAACCTCTTGGTCCAGAGGCAAGAATCCTAACCACTAGACCACTATCACCTCTGGATCATCCCACATCACTCTAGATAAGAAGTTAAATCATGAAGACGCTTTCTGAAAATAAGCACCAGACTCTTTCCTAGAAGTACCCAAATCTCACATTTCAACAACGGTTACCGTTCCAGGCCTCAGCAACATCATCGGCATCATCGTCTACATCTCCTCCAACGCTGGCGACCCCAACCAGAGCGAGTCCAAGAGGAGCCACTGGTATGGCTGGAGCTTCTACTGCGGCGCGCTGTCCTTCATCATTGCTGAGACCGTGGGTGTTCTGACCGTGCACCTCTTCATCGACACCCACCGGACCCTGCGAGTGCATTCGCTGCGCTCCAACACCCACCCGTCCCTGCAGCGTCGCCGCTCCTCTAGCTACCGCTCACATTACCGTGGATGCCGCCCGTTCGAGATGCGCTCCCCTGAGCCCTGCTCCGCCCACCTCGCCAACGACTTTGTTCTTTACCCGGTGGGCCGTGGCTACCTGCCGGGGACGCCTCCCACCCTGGCGCATCCCAGTTCCATCCGGTCCGGCCACAGCTTCGCCCACTTCCACAACTCGGTTATCGCCAACAGCGGCTTCGCCTGCGCCCGGGCACAACTGCTGCGCAACTCCGTCAAATCGGACAATGGCCTGCTGCCGGCGATGATCCCGGCGGGACCAGAGAAGGGTCTTGATTTTGACGGTGGGGCAAAGTTAGAGAACGTGGAGAACGGACCAGTTCTGAGCCAGCACTACAAACCGAGCTTTGGCCAAATGGCAATTCAACATGTGACAAATACAATGGCAGATGATGACCACCACCTCACAGAGACAGACTCAGGGAAAGAAGACGACTTTTCGTTGCAAAGCGGCACCGCCACGAGGAAAACCACTCCGGTTTGAAGCTGCGGAAAACAGACTGATATTGACGAACGTTAAAGGATTCTGAATGTTAGGGTTCGCAAACTTTTTGTGCAGGGCCCACCTTTTGTAGATGCGCACACAATCTTTCTCCTGACCCAAAATGATGAACCCTGTCACCCTTTTCATCACCTTTTTGTGGTCACTCAGGTCCGCACTCAGGTGCCGCTCAGGCACCCGAACATAAGCCATTCTCAAAACGTAACAAGAAATTGATGTATAATTGCTTCATTACAGAAAACAAGTTGGCTGGTGGTCTCTTTAAAAGGTTCAGACCTAAATGATGTTTTTAAAGCAAGTGTAACTGCATCAACGCAACAGAGACTGGAACATTATTAAGTTCTTGATTTTATGACCGTTTTTCACCCAAAGATGTTCACGTGAGCTGCAATCTGGGCCTGTTGAGGTCATGCTTGTGTGGAAACAAGAACTAGGAAACTCTTGAGGACTTCCAGGTGTGGGCTCAAACATGTAATTCATAGTAACGGTCACAGAAGAGCAGCAAAAGCGAAAATAACGGGTCAGCGATGCCCCGCAAACATCCTTAACCCCATATAATCTCAATTTTCCCTCAAACGTCCCTGGAATATGACAATAAAACAAAAAATAAGGGCTACCAAATTAAAGATTACAAAAACAAGATTGCTGCTAAAAGTTGTGTTGGAAAACTCTGTAGATTGCCCGAATTCTCAGATTTGAGGGTTAGCTGAGCACAAAATTGGATGCAGTCAAGTCAGTGCGACTTCTTTGTAACCTTGACTACAATGACAGTCGTCCACTATGATAAATCAGCAAAAGTATTTTAAGTGTAGCTAACATTTGTATTAATATTTCAACAGACACGTACGGAACATGTTTACTTTCAAAAAGGCACATTCTAAGATGTTTTTTGAGGTTGTTTTTTTTTTTTCAAACTTATATTCAATTGATTGGTACATTACAGTGAAAATACTAGTCATTCTGCTGTATTTCTACTGTTATGGTCCCATGTTGTTATGGCTGATAAAACATATTAGCTTGTTGTTATAGTTAATATAATGATGGTTTTAATAAATATAATAAAGGAGTCCTGCTCTTTTATCAGGCGTCATTTACATCATTTTTATTTAAAAGGTCACTTTTATTATACAGTAGAGAGAAAGACTTAACAGCAGTCTGAAATGGTAATTGTAGTTATTAAAAGGTTAATCCAAAAATGTATTTTCCTTCTGGAGTTTCTCTTTAATTCTAATGATTTCAGTTCTAGAGTTCTAGAGAGGTACAATCTCTAAATTTTACTGAGAAATTTAACAGTTTGACTATATTTGAGGCTTATTTTTATGCTTTTTGAGTTTCTTTTTAACATAAGTTTTTTTAAACTTGGTAATCCAGTAGACACAGTGACGATGATGAGATTCTCATCCCTAATATTAGAACACATTTTCAGTAGAGCTGAAATATCTTTTCTGCTCATAAATAAAGGACATTTGTACTTCTGACCCATTTTAAGACTAAAACCAACCAGGATTCAAGTACCCTAGATCAAGCTGTTGATTTTGTGAGGTTTTAAGATGAAAAAATTTCATTTTTGTATACATTCGTAGTCTATTCAAAGTGAATATAATAAAGACGCAAACCTTTTAATTCTAAACGCTTCTGAAAGGGGCTGTCTTTGTTCTTAAATTGTCCCATATGGATTTTAGGGCTTCCTTACCTCAAAACATCCCTACTGTACTGTACAAGAACTCCAGCAAACTTCAATGTCCCTAGGCTTGTTGTGAAGAATCCGCTTCAGTTCATTATGGCTTTAGTTTGAGCAAAAAGAGCTGCGTCGTCTTCACAAAAACACAGTACCAAATACAGTATTTTACCACAACAAACAATATTATATTTTGCTGGCAACAGTAATATAAGGTCTTAGCTATTTAGTTCACAGGCACTTATCTGGGTCCAATTCTAGGAGACACGAGGAGTCCTGACGAGTTTTAGTCTGTCCACGTCAGCGTCCTTCCCTTGTGAAAACAGTAGGGGTGTAAATCGCAAGTTTCATCCTCATAATACGATGTTTTATCGATTCAATGGACAATGATCGATATGAGACATTATCATGATGATTAAACACCAGTAGGGCTGGGCAATATGACCAAAATCTCATATCCTGATAGACGTCATTTCATATCACGATAACGATATATTTCACAATATAGAACATTTTCCGTAAATTCAGAATTTTTTGCAAGCAAAATCTGGTTTACGTGTGCGCGGTTCGAAATACTCCACGCACGCACATATGGGATGCCAAACGTGGCACAATTTGCCTATATTTTTATTCTTGTTACATTAAAGCTCTTTTTATGTCATTTTATTCATTAAAAACGTGTTTTTTGCGGTAGTCTACTATCCTGGCAGTTGAAAACGTGGCTTTGTGCTGCGTTCTTCTTGTGACCAACCGGCGCTTTTTACACCGTGAAAAGTTTGTAAACAGCAGTGCTTTTTACAGTGATCATCCAAACCATGAACAAATATTGCCGTAAACAGCGTATTTTGCAATACCATGAAATAAACGATAGAGTTTAATATACAGTATGATAGATGGTTTAATCCCGTCATCCGATATATTTTGTCATATCGCACTGCCCTACAAACCATCCTTCCATTCACTGTACATCACAAAAAGCAGCTAAAATATCATTTGACAATTTCATGTCTGAGATGTTTAAATGAAAATCTTCTCTTTTAATAAAATTGTGGGATGTTACAATATGTACAATGTCTAATCCATGTTTTCATTTTGGCTTGATGTTATGGGCTAATTGACCATTGAATCGATGTATCGTTTCACCCCTAAAAACACACACAATCCCATTTACTAAGTGCACCTGTTACCTTGGTGCGTCTGAAGACTGAATTCAAAATTCAGCTATGAGGACCAGCAATTAAATCTCTTGTAACTGTCATTTTGGGTGGTCTGGCCTGGCTGGTGGTCTCCAGATGTGTTTTCTCTTCTCATAGCACTGCACAGAGTTTTGCACAGAAAATAAAAACACATTTCTGAGTTTTATCCATCCACCATCTTTTTCATGACAACAGATCAATAAGGACAAAGTTAAAAGGTTCCCCCAACAGAAACCAACCAGTCTTTGGATTCTGGAAAATTCTTAAATACTTTTTGCGTTTGCTCTGTGTTTAGTCTCTCAATGTTTTACATTTCTGAGTATTATCAGCTTCGCCTCATGCAGTCCAGCTCCTCTCCAAGTCCACCAGCTCCATCCCCTCACAGTAAGAACGAGCTCGCGACGCTCTGACCTAAAACGAGAAAAAGCAAAACTATATATCAGTTTTTGTTTTACAGTTAGAGGAACAGACCTTTGTGTGAACATAAAGCAGAAGTTAAGTCAGCAGGGTTCTTGCAGGTTTCAGTAAGTTAAATTTAAGACCTTTTTAAGACCTTTTAAGACCATTATGAGTAAAATTTAAGATCAACACGATGCATTACTAAAAACATTCAAATGATACCAGAAATTCTCAAAACTTTCTATTTTTATTAATTCAGTATTAAAACAGAATCAAAATATTTGAAACTCACTCACTCTACATTATCTAGCCTATTAATTATCCTATTGGAATCAAGATGTTGAAAGCTGAATGTTGAATATGAATATACAGTTGGCATGCTGAATATGAGTGTGAATCTGGCATGCACTAGGCTACTCGTTTTCACCCCATGCGTAGGCTATATGCCGACTGAAAAATCATTAGGCTTTCATTTCCGTAGGACACAATGCTATCGCACAGATCATACGATATACTGCTCTATCTGTGTGTGAGCCGGTCACTGCGTTAACACAGAATAAACAGCTAGCCAAACTCGTTTAAGAGCCAGGGACGCCAGCGCATTGCTCCATTACTTTCTGGCTTCAAAGTTGACAGGTGAAAAGCGAGTAAAACTTACACAAAACGTACTGTACAAAATAAACTTACAGCCTGACTCATAAGTTATGGAGATCGCTAGGTTAAACCAGCCTAATACAGGGACGTTAGATTAGTTCTACCAAACCGCTTAGCAGGCTAACTGAAAACCGCATTGTTAGCTGAACAACGCACTGCATTAACCACACCAAGATTAGCATAACACTCTAATCACTAACACTTATTTACGAGTGAATGAAGAAACATTGTTCACTAATATTACGTCTACAGCAAGGAAATTTGTCAACTAAAGTGAGAGACAGCTCATAGACTTACAGACACTGCTGTCGAGGGCATGAGGAAAAATATAAATTAGCCTACATGGTTGTTATTCTATGGGACATTGATATGGAACGGGGCTTAAACTTTGCAGCGAGCCTCATGCCTACTACTGGGAACAGCTTGTAACCAGCTGCAAAAATTTGCATTATCGAGCCAAGTGTCGTTAAACACTCACCCATCTTTAAAAACTATACTCTTGTCAACAGTGCTCTCAAATTTTCCAGTTAGTTTGGCGGGAGATTGGGTGCGCGAGCAAACGCGCGCTCACAGTGAAACCTATTTCAGACCTCATCCGAGGTTAACGCCCAATTCAGTCGCTCCGTCCTACATCAGTGCACTACATAGGGTGTAATGTCATCAGTTGTGTGTCCTATGTAGTGCACTATACAAGGATGTGGAAGGCGTTTGGAACTCACCTGAACTATAGGTGAAAATCAATCTTTTAGAGAAATTCTATTTTCTGATTGGCCGATAGCTCGCGAATTCAAGGATTAGTTCTACAGTGGTTTAAAATTTTATTTTCTGCGGACAACGCTTCTTGGGAATGAATGGAAGCAAGAATTTTAAGACTTGGGTAAATTAAATTTAAGACCTATGTATCGTTTTATTTTTAGATATATCAAAAGTTCCAGTATTTCTGGTTTTACAATTTATCACCATGTGGCCGTGTACAATCTATAATATTATAATCTTTTGCAAATTACTGACCACATTTGATTCTGATGGGTTTTGCAGAAAACAAAAATATCAAAATTATCAAAAAAAAAACCCTAAAGTTGTTAAACCTGGAATAATGCTAACATTTTGGGCAAATGTTGGTGGTTGGTGGAAACTGTAACTTTTTCAAAGTGTGATAAAAGTAGAATCTAGGAAAGTGGCCCACGTCTAGTTCAAATCCCAGACTAGAGTCACACACTGCTCTTACTGGAGTGGGTCAGATGGAGAGTTGGCATTTTGTTGTGGCGTGCTATACTGTTTTCACAATGAAAAATTATCACTCTTTCTAAAAAGAGAGTATATTTGTGTCGTTTATGCGCTTGTGTGGTTTGGTTGGATGGTGCTTACAGAGTTAGCATTCCTGGAGAGTTGCTGCAGTAAGGGGAAAGGTGTCCACTGAATGGGTTCAATTGGCCAGCTGCACACGGACAAGTCGCTGGCCTTTCCAGAATCCACCACGCAATCGGCCAAGCTGTAGTTGCTCAGGTCCCAGTGATACTGAGAACTAAAATGGATACATACGCAAATTAATGCAAATACACTTGACACATAGTGGAATGATACATCGGTCTACCTCAGTCACATATTCAAGACACTTAAATAATATAATCTTATACGCGCATGTCCGTCACAATGCATGTACAGGCATGCAATTACTGGCTGATGGCGATATCCAATATTTTCATGCTTATATCTGTCGATGCCGATACTGATGCCGATGAATGACACCGATGCTGATAAATGGGAGTTGAGACAATGAAACCCACTGTTTTTCATTTAAATGTTTGGTTTGCCCAAGAAAAAAAAAGTCAAATTATATTCTAGTGGCTTTCCAACATCGTATCGTGATGAAAGGTGTAATTCACACCCTTAGTAACAACACACCCATGAGGATACACCGTGCTGAGGTGCGTAGCACTGCCCTGGTAGGTGGAGGCGATGGAAAGCGTGTCGTCATGGTAACAGCAGGTCCGGTCCAGCGCCCGCAGGTGCAGAAGCTCGTCCGATCGTGTGAAACCCGGGTTGTCCAGCGAATCCTCCGAGCCGGGCCAGGACCGGCCCCAAAAGCGGGCAGACAGCTCGTCAAAGTGGTTAAACCTGCGGTAACTTTGTGCACAAACACACACAGACTCCCAATCAGTGCTCCAGTTATCTTAGTGCACCCGAAAACTAAACTCAAAATTCTGCTTCAAACACAAACAATATTTAATGTGTATTTTCTTGTCACGTTATTTAGTAAAAACATGTTGCGTTGACCGGAGGCCAAACGCAATCATCTCTCCTTTTGTTGTTTAAGCTTTCTAAAAATGGTTCACGTTAAAACCTTGGCCTTGTGTGTGTTATGACTGTGTTGTGATTAGTTCCTCCCCTCACGTCCTCCAAGCCCAACGTTTGTTTTAACTTAATCTTTTTCGGCAAACCCTTTCCAATAACAATATCAGGATGACGCCTCATAGGCACAAGCGGGGGTGCTGGAATTAATTCAGTCAAAAAGATACGAGTATCTTCATGTCCCTTGCATACAATATATAAAATATATTTTTGCATGATTTGAGCATGAGATGTGGCTGCATGAATGGATGCTTTAAGATGTTTTTGCATAAGCGTGTGTTTGTGCGTTGAGCTCCACCTGCTACGCGTTTGCTCCACTTTGGCCTGAGCCAGCATGCTCTTAAAGCGACGCACTGCCAAATATGACAACAGCACCATCAGACCAGCCACTCCGGCCAGAATCCCAAAGCAAAGGCCAATCAAACGCTGTCGGGTCATGCGAAGGTTGCACTGCGGTCCCATAAACCAGAAGTCCTCACCCACCGGACACCTGTGGCAGGAAAGACCAAATGTAAGTACAGCAGGATGTTGCAAAAATAAAAGACTTTGTTTTGAAGAGACACTGCAGTCTGAACCCTTTTTTGTCTCACACCAGAGTTCTAACCAGGCTGCCGACAGTGATTTGAAGTTGCCTACCCAGCACAACAATACAGCAACAAACAAAAACCGGCACAGAATTTTCAGCACCGTTCACTGGCACTCACTGGCACAGGGGTCGCTGGCCGTGATGATGGATGCAGATGCCATGGTGTTTGCAGTACTCTGAGTGGCAAACAGACCTGCAGCTGGCATTCCCCGCCAAAAAGGCGCACTGGAACCCTGACGGGCACTGGAACAGCCACGAGCAGATGTCAGATTGGAGGCCTAAAAGAGAATTGCATCTGTTTATTATTAAGTCTGAAAAATAGTCATTTATTATACAGTCTGAAAATGTATTATCAGGTCTGAAAATAAATCTGAACGCAGTTGTTTTACATATTGCTTGTTACATTGGCGACTAGACACGGCCCAGTTTCCGGTTTCAAGGTTTATACTGCAAATTTAAGAAAGTCATGGTATCGAAACTGCTAAAAATTTCAGCTGATCATGCAGTATGACCTGGTTTTTATGACATGTCAATGGCAGACAGTGCAGGAATCTGTTGTCATGTGTGGCATAGAGTCCAAGTCGTTATGTGTCAATACTACAAATATGATTTACGATTCTGCAAATGATCAGTGAGCTTATCACCGAGCTTGTGACAGAAATTTTTGTGTAAGGTTATTATACGGTCAGAACTGTCGCTACTGGCAACCCACCTCCGACGGTGACATTCTTCACTCTGGCCTTGCCTAAAAACAGCCCCTCACTGGGGAGTGGGTTCAGCCCGGCCTCAGTCAGCAGAGACTCCGCCCTCCCCAGCCACGACAGAGCCTCCGCCGTGTGGAACGAGACCACCGCCTGGACCACCGGACCGCTGGACAATCAATAAAATGATCGATGAAACAAAATAGCACAGTTCACTGAACAATCACTCTGGCAACTGCCTATTCTGCAGTCAAACGCTTAGCTTGCTTGCTTAAAACCCACCAACACCCCATTATGGGCTAAACCTTGTAGCTGTAGAGTCTCCCACCTTTGCCAGGTCACGTGTTGGCTCAGGTACCCTGCTACTCTGTGTAGAAATGGCTCCACCTGCAGTCGGGGAGGATTAACAGCATGTTTAAAACCCATCAGCTTTATATGGTTACATTATTATAAGGTTGGGCAATATAGCTTCAAATCTATACCACGATTAATAGAATGTTTTTGATATTAATCTTGATTGCAATTAATAAATGATTTTTTCTGTTTCTGTGGTTTGTTTTTTGTCCTCATTGTTCACTGACAAGGTTTGCAAAATTACTGAGGGATACACACACATAGAGCTGCAGTTGGTAGCATAACGTTTTGGGCGTTTGGCCCATGATCGGAAGGTCACCAGTTTGAATCCTAGACCAGTAGAGGTACCACTGAGGTACTCATGAGCAAGGTACCGTCCCCAAACACTGCTCCCCTGGTGCTGCCCGTGTCAACTGCCCACTGCTCCTTTACGGATGAGTCAAATGCAACCGTCACATTTAATTGTGGTGCACTGTGTCACAAGGACAAATAATCACTCACTCACTTTTACTATGTTTTTAACCCTAACTCTGGGAAAAGTATTAACTGAATTTATTTTTAAACAGAATTTAGAAATAATTGAAATATTTGTCATCGGACAGATAATGTTGAGTAGAGGTTCTGAATGATTCATTTGCGATTAATTGCCCAGCTCTAATTCATCATGCCAGTCTGTGCTGAAGCCATGCCAGAGTAACTGTTAAGACACAACAGGACTCACAACGAGATCCAAGAGACTTTGCAAGCTCAAACAGGCCTTTAAAAGAAGTACCTGCTGTTGCAATTTGATCAGCATCCTAACTAATGCCTGGGTTCTCTGTCCAATTTGGCACTTAAGTTTTTGTTTCAAACTTTTTCTATTTATGATTGATGCAATCTGGGTTCTTATGCAAGCCGCCACTTTTTTTAGTTCTCTCACAAATCTGTACCTTGTCTCTGAAGTCTATAAACAGTTACAAGACCCAATTAAAACACTTTTAAGTAAAAGCATTGTTCATATCAGATACTTCATACCAGTACTATCTAATATCAACAATGCTTGATCTTAATAGGCATTTGCTTTATTAAAATACCACATTAAAATGGACTGCTCAATATCCAAACATGCAAATGCACATTACCTCTATCAGTCCTACATGTGAGGGAGAGTTGTCCAGTATGATCTGTAGCAGCACTTGGAATGTTTCTTCTACAAAAAAAGATGATTTTTACATCAAATATCTGCTAAACAAATCACATTCAGTAGGTTTAAGAAAATACATTTCATTTGGCAATCAAAATTACTGGCATCCTCTGTTCAGTTACAATGAAGTACCCAAAAAATTTCACCTCCCAGCATTCTGCCCACCTTTGATGATTGCGGGTTGGTCCTCAACAACGAAGACCCTTACTTTGTGCGACCGATCATGGTCTGGTCTGGTAATGCTGGGCCGGGGCTGAGACGTCCAAGCGACTACAGGCGTTGAAGTTGTTGCTGAATGTGTCTTTCTAAATGCTGTGGAGGTTGGTGTGCGTGGTCGCTCCTTTGGGAGAACTGGAGTGTGACTCTCGGGGGTAAGATGGTGCAAGTTCAGGTTAAGGGTTGGGCTTATTTTGGGTTGTGGTGTAGTCGTGAGTGTGGGATGCATCCCCAAAGTCTGGCTTGTACCCCACTGCAAAGTCTGGCTTGTCCAAATCCCTCTTCCAGCTGTGGTAACTGCAGAACTGAGCTTCACTACAGGGCTAGAAGTCATCGAGGTCACAGGATCGTTCATATTTGCCCAAGTGGTGCGTTCCATAACATTATGACTGACCTCTGACGGTCCCGTTTCTGAGTTAACAACTGGAGATTTGCTAATAGGTATCATGGGACTCGAAGTGAAAAGACTGTCAGCGGAGTTTGGGAGTATGTTGTCATTACCGCTGTGGCTGGTCTGAGTGACGGGAGTGAATCCGAGGATAGCGCTGTCTGTTCCGTGTGCATGCGCAGGAGAGATCTCAGGATTGGTTGTGAGTGCCAGATTTGTTTGTTGTTCCTGTGCAAATGACTGAGTTTCAGATAAAGACATTGTATCCTTTTTCGGGTCGTATGAATACGAAGTAGCTGTGATGGACTCTCCTTCAGAGGTGTCATTTGGAGCATCCGTTGGGACTGTGGTGTGAAGGCGAAGATCAGGGATAACAGTAGAATACATCTGGGAGGTGCTGAAGACAGTAGGAAGGGTAGAGCTAAATGGAAGTGTGGCCGAACTCACGTCATCTCTCTCCCCATCCTGGCTGACAGTACTGCGAAATGAAGTGGAGCTTAAACTCTGCCCATCCTCGGTTTCTGTCTCAACTGAGGTGGCGGAACTTACAGGCAAATCTGTCCGCATAGTATACGTCTTTAGAGACAAAGAAGTAGAAATGTCAGGGCTGAGATGTGTGGTGGGTGCCTTGGCGGAATTTGACTGGTTAATGGTGTTTAATTGCGACTTTGAACTGGTTTCTTCTTGGGTGTTTGTTGTGTGTTCACTTGAGATAACGTGCAAGGCATGTGAGGTGGACAAGTCCAAAGATGACACAGTTTCAGTTTGCTGAGTGTGTATGCTGTATGTTGTCTGTGTTTGTTGCTCTGATGACCGCACGGATGCTGTTTCTTGTCCATTTGTCAGTACCGTACTCAAGATCGGATCTGCAGTACTTTCAGAGTGACCAGCACTCTCTTCTGAAAATGAGTTGGTCTGATTGTGAGAAGTGGCAACAGTGTGGGAGAAATCAGAAACCTGTGTTTGACTGGTAACATCCTGGTTAGTACGAGTTGTTCTATGAGAGCGATTATTGCTGCCTGTTCCTGTCCATACAGCTCTGTTGCCAGGCGTGACTGAAACAGTAATTCCATCAGGCTGATTCCTTTCACCATTGGCTGTAACCATGGATACAACACCTTCAATAGCAGCAGACCTTGTGATGTCACTTATATTAGTGACAAAACGAAAATCGTGCACTTTGGGGTGGGGACTCGAAACCTCGGCATCGGTAACTGAGCGGTGTGGACCGGCTGTGCGAGTGCCTGCCTGTGGAAGCGTTGAGATCAAAAGAGCGCTTGTTACGCCATTAAACGGACTTGAGTTTATTTCTGTAGCTGGGTGCGTGCCAGTGGGTGGAGAACTTTTTGTGATCGGGACTGAGTGTGTGCCTGCCTGCTTTGCGCTTGTTGCTGCGGTGGCACTGGGATAATCCCTGTCCAGCGTATGTGCGTCGGGCTGTGACATTTGCGTTGCACTGCCAGAGAGAGCCGACTCTAGGTCAGTTTGTATAACCGTGCTCACATCGGTGTGTGTGTAAGTGAGAGTCGAGCGAGTGTGTGCGTCATTGTGGGAGTGTGTGGCGGCACTTCCAAGGTTAGAGATCGTGGCTGCAGCCGTTTCCTCCCCATTGTGCCTGCCTTCCTGTGGAAAGGGGGGTCCGCTCTTATCGTTTGGCCCATACGACCCTCCACCCTGTTTTACACTCGACAGAATCCCAAACCCAAGAACGTCTGGGGTGCGGGTGACCACGTTTGTGCCTTCTGGCGATGGAGACACAGGGTCGTTGTTGGAGTGTGTGAAGGGAACTTGAGTTAGATCGTGACTGTCCTCTGACATGTTCCATCCTGAAACATAGACACACAGAAAGATATGAATGGAAACAGGAATTTCTTGAATGTCCAACACTGGGAATTATGGGTGTAAAGGAAATTCTCTAATCCAAAAACAAGTTGCAGAAGTCATGGACTGGAGTCTGGCTCTATCCTACATCCAAAACTAGCACTAATGAGCCCCTAAGAAAAACTCTTAACTCCAAGTTATCAGTCACTGATATTTAAGAAATAGAACTCACTCTGGATAAGAACATCTACGTAAAACAATTCCTAAAACTGTCGTGGTGCAATGGAGTGACTGAAACCCTGTATTGTAAATATTCCCTGGGCTCATGTGGGGTTAAGGGTCTTGTTCGGGGGTATTTTTAAAGGCTCTAATGGGCTTTGAGACCTCATCTTAAGGTCAGCAACACAAGGTTTCAATCTTATACATTCTTATCCAGAGCAACATACAATTAATTATTTCACAGACAGTCTCACTGGACCGTAGTATCTCTTGTGGGATTCCAACCCCCAACTTACTCAGGTGAAGTTTCCCAGGGGCTTCGACGTTCCCCCACCTCCACTCCACGACGGTTCTCCCAGCACCTGAAAACACGGCTTCTCTCGCCGCGCCCTTTCGGTACTCCCTCACGGCCGCGTCATTACCAAATTTCACCGTCAACCGGGCGTCGCGGTCAATCTCCAGCACCTCTATAATCACGCTCCGGTTCCCGGTTGCGTCTATAAGCCAGGTGCAGACGCCCGGTGGTCTCTCCGGTGCGACGTCGACAGTTCGGGTGGGAATGACGCCGTTAAACGACGTAACGGCGGCGGGGAAGGAGTAGAGAAGAGAACCGCTGGTCTCTCCATCCGCGCCGAGTTTCCCGCCACAGTCTCTCCTCACTTCTGACAACGCGTTACCTAGACGGTGCAAAAAAAAAAAACAACCTTAATTAACAGACATTTTGTCCTTTATTTATTTGTGTCGTTTGTGGGGTAAAGATATGAGGTAGAATGGGTGTCTACGGCATGTAACAAGGCCAAATAAACGTACTGGCGGCTAAATTACCAGACATTGTCGTTTATTACTTTTTTTGGTGTCGTTTCTGAGGTAAATATATTTACGCTGATGGAAAATGAGCGTGTAAGGCGTGTGACGACGCCAAATAAACGAGCTCGACACTGTACAAACCACATTTTAATCCGTTTTTTCCCCCAAAAAAATTTCGTACTCACCTGTCACGAAAATGCAGAGGAGAATGTGGGCGAAAAAACGACGCATTTTGTGACAAGAAACATCCCACAGAGCAAGGCGTCCACAGATTCCATAAATAAAAATATATATTTAGAAGGAAAAACGATATTTTAGCCAAAGTTTCTTCTCAACAACGGTGATAAACTTTTTTAAAATAGTAAATAATGCGATAAAAGAGAAGGAAAAAATCCGACTGTTTCTGAGCTGCGTCAGTTTCTATCTGGAGCCAACGGAAAGACTGCTCCTGCGCGCGACTCACTTAAATGAAACGCACGTGTGCGTGTGTGTGTGAATGATTTTAGGTATTTTAGGACCCAACTCGTAGGAAACCCTGGTATTTTTCAGGTGTTTGTGACTTTGTGGGTACATTTATATACGTGAGGGACAGTCATCATGAATAAAATATATAGATTTATGGATTTTAAAGAATTGCGTTTGGTTACCGAGGTTAAAGTTTGGGTTAGAGTTGTTAGTATTGTTTTATATTTTGTGTTATTTTGGGGACATTGTGGCTTTGCTGAATGGTAAAATCAGTTCATTATGGGGGTGACGTGTCTAAAGAAATGTTGCAGGTTTTATTTGACAGGCCCTCAAAGATAATACGACAGGTGTGTTTTTGTTTGGGCAGAAGTGTACGTGGTATTTAAGATGCAACTATAACCTAAACAACTGGGAAATGTAAAAGGTTGTATGATTTTTGTGGCTAGGTGGGGACATGTATGTGAAGTACTTGTGAATGCTTGTTTGGGTAGAATCTTAATCTGATTGAGTTTTCCCTGGAGTGTGCGTGTGTGTATGTTTACAGTGAGGTTAGCATCTGACTGCTATTAGTGCATCACTTGAGGGCTCACAGTTGGAGCTCGAGACCGGAAGCATTTAAAACCTCGCAGGAGCACGTGAGGGCGTTGAAGCTAACAACGCCGAGCTTATTAGTGACACGGAAACATCACATCTTTTTATTATAAAAAAAATATGGTCACAAGAAAATGTGTCTTCATTTAAGCCAAGCCATGCTATGATGGGCTATAGCAGTGTCTCTCCAGCAAATCACACGTTTCCCATTGTATCGATCAAACAGACGTTTTTAGGAATAAGAGAAATTGTGTGTGGATTGCATTCCCCCAAAACAAACCCCTACAATCATGGGCTAGGCCCCAATATAGTAACATTGTAATGTAACATTGTCACCAAATTTAATTATAGAATTGCATTTTAGTTGCTATTGGACCTGAGCGTTGCATGAAGACAAACAGAAGCTGGCAGGATCCTCCCTCTCATCCCCACAGCAAGAGACTGGCAGAGAGCGTCAATAAATGCCCCAGCGGGAGCTGAGCGTTTAATGACGCCTCAAAGGGAAACGTTAGTCAGACTGGCTGCTTACATTCATAAGAGGAAACCAGGAGCTTCCTTTAAACCTGGCTTCACCCAGAGGCGTTCCACAGATTTCACTGGACACAAACCTAAACACTACATTTTTGCAGCTAATCCATGTCACAAACGGCCACATTTCCCAAATATACAGTGCAACCAAAACTCTGACGCTCCCACTTTGGGTCAACATTTAGTAGAGCTGCACGATAATATCATCAGCCATGTTTGCTGGTGCAGTCATCACATCGCTGATGAAACTAAACACGTGAAATAATGAGTCTCAAGGTGAAATCTGCATTCAAGATTTTGTTAAAGAATTAAAGATATTTTGCTTTGACGTACCTACAACTGTTAATGTCAGTGTTGTATTTACAAAAACACCTTCACATTTCCTTTCACCTTTAATATATTCGCCAGTTAAAAATTATTTAATAAGTCCCTCAAGAGTGAACCTGGTTTACATTTCACTACTTGTGACCAGTATAAGCCTGTATACAACAAATAACATTGAAGACACTGACATAAAAAGTTATGAGAGAGCAACTGCTTATAAGTTATAAATGACCAGTAAAGAATTAAATTTCAGAACTCAGAGGATTAATGCAGCTGAGGACAGAGTTACAAGCCTGCCTAAAAATAAATTAAAACAAGCAACTTCACTAGATGGCACTGTTCGCATGCGTCTGGTTTTTTTGACCAGGCTATCAATTTTCAACAGGGATACAACACATAAAATTTGGGATGCCAACTTATCCATTCATTCATTTGCTTCTTCAGCATTTCAAATCTGTATGAAAATATACTAAAGTTTGTACAAGATAGATCTGCAAGCTGCAAGACATGAACTGGGCTGAACTGAAATTAAGGATTGAAATATTTTATTCTGGCAACATTCTGAATATGAATTACTCAGTTTTTAATGCAGTAATATTCACCATCCAGTACCAGGGCCGACCAGCTGTCCGGCAAGTTCCTTACCAATTACACAAGATGACCAAAGTCAGGGAACATTTGGACATATTTCAGGTCAGAGGGTCCCCGAGACTGGAACTGCAGTGAATTGTAACCGCTATCCAACATCTAGGAATTGGCAGATCCTACCAATCACACAGAGAGATTCCAAAAAAAGGACTACAAACAGGTATATACTTTTATAGTTGAACAAAATGAGTGTTCCGTCTCATTGAAACATTGTACCTGTAAAGTGGAGAAAAATACAAAGTCAAAAAGAGTCTCACACCCCTAACAGAGGACAAAAGAGCAGTGAAGCGTTTATTCATGTGTCCTTACATTTGCTATGGGATCAGTGTTTCAATTTCATAAATACAAAACATGTTCAATTACACTGTACTGATAAGGGTAATTACTGACATTGGGATGACTTACAGCACAAAAACTAAACTCATTCATAGACGTCTTTCTTGTCAGCGATGTACTGCACAATCTCCTGGGGAGTCATTAGCTTCTCTGCTTCTGCGTCAGGGATTTCAAATCCTAAAAACCGAAAGTAAAGAGATATCACATGAAAATGAGTTTTCTCAGTTGGTCATTTAATAGTCAGTATCATCTATTGGACAATTACTGATTAAGGTCTTAAAGGGTCAAGAAATCCTCCATGGTGGTTTAAAGAAGGCTGTTAAACCCAAATGGAAACATCATGGCTGAGAAAGTGTCCGTAAATCAAATTTAAAAGCCTCATAGATTACAGATGAGCCTTAAACCTGCTTCGGACGCCTTGAGGTTTTAGAGAAGGGCCCTAAACCCAAAACTGATTCGGAACTCTGAATGTTTTAGACAAATCACAAATATCATGCAAATATAAATGTATTATTGTTATAAGGCTCCATCCTTCATCCAGTTGATCTTCTCCACACGTATTTAGGTTGAATATAAAAATGTTAAAGGAACAGTAAAACAAACCAAATTCGTCCTCCATGGCCATGATGATCTCCACCTGGTCGAGGCTGTCCAGCCCCAAATCTTTCATGAAGTGAGACGTCGCCTCCAGCTGAGTGGCACATAAACATGGTTGTTATTATTATTATTATTAATGTCTAGACCAATAATTACTCATATAAATACTCATCAACTAAGTACTACAGATTTAACCTCTGATGCATCATTATGTTCCTTATAGAAGATACACAAACATGCACATCTCAGGAGATAAATGTGTGGATGCACACAGACACAAATACTTTACATTTATTTATTCTTTTTTTTTAAATTATACATATGCACACACTCACATTTATATTTACTCTCTCTCTCACACAGGGACGTAGCACCAAATTCTGGGTCCTATACACAAGCAGTCTCCATGGTCCCCCTCCCAATAATAAAATAAAATTCCGCACTTCTCAAGGGCCCTCTACCCACTTGGGGCCCTGGTAAGTCAGTCCCCTTTTTCCCCCCACTACGACGCCCCTGCTCACACACACTCCTACACAGTGCATACAGTACATATATACATCTTTTTTACATATAGAGAGACAACATATATATATATATATATATATATATCTATATCCGAGTGCATAAGTGTGTGTGTGTATATATATATATATATATATATATATATATATATATATATATATATATATATATATATATATACACACATACACACTCATGCACTCGCATATATATTTATACACAAATATTCATATACTCTCTTGTCACACACATATATGTTTTTACACAATTTTTCTCTCATATTTACCTTCGGGGTTGATCTTGTCGTACAGCTTAAGGATTTGCCAGAACCTGGTCCTGATGGAGTTCAAGGTTAACGTGGGGGCAAATCTCCGTACCGACGCCACTGCACGACGTGGGGCGAACTGCACGTCACCTGCCGTTACCGGAGACAATCATTAATAAACACACGCGCGCACACACACACACAAATACACTACACATACATAGCAAACGTATTAGGTCACAACTTAAATAAAACAACTGAGTGCAAAACAGGGCGATCGCGCTGTGGCTGAGTAACGCTGATTTGAAATCGTTAAAACCCCGTTAAAAACTCCTCCGACTTGCCGCGAGCGCGTAGGTCATCGCTCGTGACCGCGCAGCTCGACTCCGCCAACAGCAGCCCACCTGCGTCAGGCCGATCTCCGCCACGAGGCCAGTGAGAAAACGCGTGACTTGCACAGGAGTGAATTGCGCCATTGCTACCGGTGGCTTACCGCGCGCCGCACCGATTCAACACCACCAACGCTGACCGAGGGAACGACACACCGGACGAGGATGCGCGCTGCCATCTTTCACGCAGCTCCCACAATGCACCAGTACCAAGATTGCGACAGTGCGCGTGCGCGCCTTAACCCACCGTTGCTCGCGCAGACCGAAAAGACGAGAAGTGGCGGTCACGCGAGATATGTATATATATATAAACGTTAGTTTTATCCTTAGTGACACACACACACACACACACACACACACAATAATAATAATGTTTAAGACATTTTTCATAATACACAAGGACAAAATAAGATAACACAAAAATAAAATCAGAATCAGAATTTATCCAAGCATGCTACACATTGCAGAATTTGTGGTGATAATATAAAATACGAACCCCGCCATTTACATTAAAAACAAAGTATACATAATGATATGAAAAAATATAATTATTATGTAGATATTGTAATATCTATATATTGATAATGTCTAAATTAAAGATATACCGCATTAGTTTGTATTGTGTAGTTTGTAAGCGACCGAATCGGGATTCACTCGCTGTAATCGGCTCCACTCTGCTGGCCAAATTCGTGTACTGCAGTAGCAACGCGTCCCGCTGTAACACTACAGCAGCGAATTTCTGATCAAATCATAAGAAGAAATCTGTGAAACTGTGCAACAAACACAGATCCCGGATCAGATCACAATGTGTTAAGAATCTTCATGTTATCCCAACAATACAATCCCCTGAACAGCCTTTAAAATATGTTTATTTCAATTTACAAAAGCAACTTATTTATAAAGGCAAATACAAAGTACAAATATACACTTCTAAATACATCAATAAGGCAGAGGAAATTTCTGCACAACTTTTAATTAAAATCTGTTGAGTGTTGAGTATTTCTGTGTTCAAATACAGTAAGAGTAAACATTTTATTACAATTTTTCAAATGAATCAATTACTAACACAGTTGGATTATAACCATTTTTCTGATTTCTGTGTTCAAATACAGTAAGAGTAAACATTTTATTACAATTTTTCAAATGAATCAATTACTAACACAGTTGGATTATAACCATTTTTCTGATAAAACATTAATACTCTTTATATATAAATATTAGCACAAAAAGCCCTTAATAAGCTTCACACTGACTTCACATCATGTGGAACTTTATAGTGAAAAAGTCCAATGTCCCCATTGGTGTGTCCCGTGATTAGCATATTTGGCCCTGCCCACTTGGCCAGGTGGCAAGACTCTGCTGCTGCTCCACCCACCCACAGCGCAGCTCCGCCTCCTCTCATGTCCCACAAGGCCAAGCGGCCAGACCGGAACACCGCCACGAGAGACGAGCCGCAGACGTCGCCGTCCAACAGCCTGGGGACAGATGGAGGAGAGGGTCATTTCCATAGTGAAAATACAATCACCCAAAAGATAAAAGAAGAAAGGATGATGTTGGACACTGTATCATGAGTGATGGTTCGGTTCCAGTGAGTGTAAGACCTGGCCGTGTGTGGAGTTGGATGTCGGATGGAGCTCAACGTGGTGTGTTTTCCCGTCAGTGGGTTTGCAGCGATCAAAGCGAAGAGCAGAGACTCGTCCTCAGCGCTGCTCTGCAGCAGTACACACAGCGCCCCCTGCAGGACACAAACACACAATTTCTATGCATACTTGACCGTTTGGAAAAAGTTTTATGTACCTGAAGAGAATTTTTGCATAAGGCACGATGCTTCATGTGTCAATGTACGTTTTTGTTAGAACATTCATTCATTATCTGAACCGCTACCTCTGTCCTGTGACTACGGACCCGGGGATCGAACCCAGGAACTTTCTGCTGTGAGGTGACAGTGCTCATGAGGAACCCCTGTAAGCTCCCCACCTTGTATGAATATCCCCTTAAACAGGTGGAAGTGGGCGCTGCACCGGTCAGTTGGAGGCTCTGGAGCAGAAGACCGGACTTCATGTTCCTGAGAAAATAAAGAACAACAAGTATTTTGGGGGAATTACTGTAGATTAAATGAAGGCATGGATAAATAATCTCAAAAAATATATAAAAATGTATTCAAAGAGTCTGGCAGTAATAAGCTAATGATGCTAACAGTCAATGTAAGAACATGATAATTAAAGTAGAATCACACTAAATATGCCTTACATTTGACTGAAATTAGTTTTTCGAATTTAATGCAAAACGGTATGTCACACGGTATGTGAGGCAGCACAGGCAAGTCATTTAGACGTTATACAGAGCTAAAAATGGCTTTTGTGACTTTTGTGAATCCCTTTAAACGTGCAGAACGGGATCGGCCTCTCACCATATGAGCAGCGTGTGACACTCGGTCCAGCCAATCAAAGCATCTCGTTGCCCTTCCACTGCTGCCAAGGCACAAACACTTCGTTCAGTAGAGGCCAGGGCACGAGAATCTGCTACACTGCAGAGAGATATTAATTATTTATCCATAGAGAATGTACATAGAGAATATAGGGAATATTAAACATTAATAATAATATGAATTGTCAATATTAGTTATGTAATGCAACTTAATGTGATTTTCTGCTGGTATTAGTTTATTATTTCAGGTTTTGGTTTATAAAACAATACTTTTGGTTACTTTTTTCCATGCCCGGGAGGTGAGCAGGGTATGGCAAGCCGTTTTAGGTCATGCTCAGCAATGAAGGAGCACAAGCCAATTTTTTTAATTAGCCACGCGAAAAAGCACTTTTCTCCCGCTAGTTCCATATAGCAGCTTCCTTGCGCAGAAGTGCAGAAGCATGTTCCTGGTTGCCGGAGCTTTTGGCACCAGCTTCCAAAGGGCTTTTCGTCACTACCCACCTCCTCAATCCAAGCCCAGCGTCATTTATTCCTTATGCCTTTATCGACATCTTTGGTGTCTTCCCCTGACTTCATAAACGCGCCGTCCACGACTTACGGTTTGCGTTCCAGCGACTGCTGGATCCGTATCAATCTGTTTGGCCAAGACGCAAGGCTCGCTCCTTCCCTATTTCTGAATTGGCTTATTGGCTAGTAGGCCTATTGTTTGTGTGGTTGAGAGTGAAAGCTGCGCGCTGAGCTGCGCCTCTCGGATCTAGTGTCAGATCACTGGGCGAACCTTTTATTTTTATTTTTATTTCGCAGCCACGTCGGTACGCCGGAGATCCGGCGGGGCACGTGAATGCTATCAGCCCTGTGTGTGTGTGTGTGTGAGTGTGGTGTGTGTTTATTTCAGCCGTACCAGCCCTCCTGTGTGAGTGTGAACACGGTGACCTGCTGCTGAACGCCAGGAATAGAGCAACACACCAGTCTGCGTTCACACACAACACACACTGCCTGCAGAGCTCCTACACACACCTGCGCCTGAGAAAACTCACCAGCCGTTGTGGGACAGTACAACGTCCTGCGCACACACACACAAACACACAAATGTTGAACATATAGGGGTGGTTTCCCAGAAAGAGATTAAGACTAGTCCTGGATTACAGAGTGTTTTGAATGGAGATTTTCCATTGAAAAAGAAATATAGTTCAGAACTAGTCTTAATCCCTGTCTGGAAAACCGCCCCATAATGTTTATAATAATTCCTATCACCTTTCGTACATGCAATGCTGCTCAGAAATGCTTTACACTGATAATACACTGATAAATTTGCTGAAAAAGCTGTACACATATTAATAAAATATCACACACCTCACTTCTGTGATCTCCAGCCTCCCCAGGGACACACAAAGCAAACCTGCAGAGTCTAGAACGGCCTGGAGTGAGATGATGGACTGGAGAAAGAGAGCAAATAAAAAATAAAATCTCATCTGCAGAACAATACAAAAAACTTTTTCAAGCAGCTCTATCAAAAATGCATTGTTAACCTGCGTAAAGGTCCACGTGTGTAGAAGACTCCACTCCTGCGCTCCTTCACTCCGTGCCCAAGCATACACACTCCACTCATCGGCCACACACAATAACCAGTGCTCGGCGGTCAACTCTAACAAGCAGGCGTCCAACACGCAACCTTCGTCCAGCGCCTGCAGAGAGAAACAAACTGACGAAGCTGAAGGCGCTCTCACATTAAAATATTTGTGAGGGGAGGGGACCCTAATATCCCTGTGCAATGACACTGAATCAAAATGTCACATACTGACATTCCGAGCCTATAAAAGATCCTTGAGCGTCTTTCTAAAAGTGTATAAGACGTCCTGTTAAATTCGCCCTTTCAAATTTGGCTCAAATGTGTGGTGAGTGTACTTCATCCATGTACTAACACCTTTACCCTAACACAGACAGGTTTCCTACCACTAGCAGATACTCCAACTCTAAGCAGATCAATCAGATGAAACAAGACCCATTCCAATGATTAAGCCTATAAAACAAACTATGTGCCAACTTTCCTGAAAGGCAAGTACAAACATACGTACCTTTAAAGTGTGGGTCTTCTGGAGAACGTCGCTGACAGGCACATCATCCAAGCATTGACTTGTTTTAGCAAACCAATCTTGGGAAAGACTTTTTGCACCAGTAGACTGGAGGTCTTGGCGAGCAGATTCAGTCATACCATGGTGTTGGTTTGAGGGTATCTGGATCTGGTCAGCCTTCTTTGAAGCAGAGTCAGCCTCATCATGGAAATTTTGTGAAGACAAGCTTCTCTGGGTTGAAATCTCATTTTCAGAAATGGCAAGTCCATCTTTACGTTGATGGACTTCTTGCGGTAGACTGTCAGAAACAGCTGAAAGGGATTGAATCACGGTAACCTGCTCTGAACCTGTCAAATTGTAACCTTCAGGTCTTAGCAGTTTGGCCAGTTCTTCTGAATCGGGTCCAGACTGCAAACTCTCCTCTTCTTGAATCCTACTATCAGCCATAGTCTTATTCTGTGTTTGGATCGAAGCCTGGGATGAAGACATGGCCTGACAATCTGTCGCCTCCCTTCCAGGCATCTTTGTGACTGTAATGGGACTGGAGGACCCATTCTCCAAGACCTGGGAAGAATTTGGAACAAGACCTCGATCAGAAGGAGAGGAGGCAAAAGGATTGAGGATCAGGGTTGAACTGGGACTGACATGACGAGGAGTCATGCCCAGAGACGGTAGGAAAGGATCAGGAGCCCGCTGGGTAAAGGATGTCGAGGACAAGCTGAGGTTTAGCACCACTGGGAGAGCAGGGCATGCTTCACCAGAGTCTATACCTCTGTTCACCTTTTCCTTGTCAGACGTTCCGATGTCGTACTGAGATCCGGTCATTTGATCTTCATCTGCTTGATCCTCATCCTGCCCAGACTTGAGCTGCCCAAGGTCTGAAGTTTCTATGTGCACGTCTTTCATCTGTGATTGATCACCAGAACTAAGTTGACTCAGAGGAAAGCTACAGTCCAGCAAGGTACTGGGTGGAAGCAGTTCTGGAGTGTACACCTCGCTCTCTACACCCAAAACACCAGAGCTAACAGTATTCCTGCGGATTCTAAAGCTACGACGCCTGCCAATGTGGCTCATGTTGATACGTGGGGTCAGGGGTTCCACGTTAGCATAGGACACATTTGAACAGAGCCTTTCTAGCTTCAGCTGGCCAAACTCATCATCTGGCAAATGGAAATCCTGAACGTCAAACGTCGTCAGTAGCTGTCCAAGGTTCCTGACATCCTTAGTCCTTAAAGCTTGCACTAGAGAAGCTAATGAAGGTAGGAGGGGAGTAAAATCTGGAAGGGAAATGTACAAATAGGTTGAAAATCTTGCACTGAACAGACAGCAAGGTGCTATACTAAATATCTAAACAAGAAAATCTTGTTACCAATCTTTTACTGAGTAATCTCACCATTCTGGCATTCAAACTGTGATGCAGTTCCTCCTGCTAGCCCTCGTCTCTTCCTGAAGATTGGATACACATCGGAATCTGGGAGGAGCTGACAGTCTAGGTAAAGGTGTGTATCTAGAAGGTGCCTAAAACCTGACACTGGCTTTTTAGTCAACGCAGGAGCAGGGGACGATATTGGTTCGATCTGATGTGCTGACTTTACCAGGAAGGAAGACTCTGATTGTGGACGAATCTCTGGTGATGGCTCGACTTGGGAGCAACCTGCCACTCCTGATGATAGTGGGGAATGGATATGTATGCTTCCAACTCGCTTCTGACCACGTCCTCTCCTTCCTCTCTGAGAACGACCCCTGCCCCTGGGCCGGTCATGCGGTTTACCACCTGGTTCTGCAGATTCCTTCAAACCACCGCTTCGAGTCTGCAATGGACTATATCTTCGTCTCCTTCGACCTCCAGTGAGCTGGCTGTGTATGATGGCGTCTAGGTCTATGGAACTGTTCGCTGCAGCCATGCGCCTGGTCGTACGAACGTAATACTCCACGGGAAAAGGCAAACCCTCAATTACGGTGCATGAATCCAGAAAAGCAGCCTCTCCGGAAGAGCCTGGAATGCCATTCATGTGCTCACAACTCTTATCTGCACCTGAAGACATTCCTGACATGTCTGCCTCGGACTGATTGGAGGAAAGTGCTGACTGGCAAGATTGTAATTGCAAAAGTGAATGGTCAGAGGGAGCTGGGCTGGACTGTAAGTTCCTGTCACCTGGAGAGATGTCAACATCCCTCAAGTTCGTTGGGGAAGGGCCCACAGGTGGCAGGAGGTTCTGACAGGAGTTTTCTGAGTCCACACTCTTTTGATGTCCTTTAGGAGGATCACCATTACTTTCGCTTTTGTAATGCCTTTCATCATCATCCTCACCCTCCCTCGCTTTCTCTTTCCATCCATGTTCACTTTTCCCCTCCACGGTCTGGATTACCTTCCATTCCATCCCTAAAGCCCTTTCCATCTCTTGGTTGTTCCCCTTCTTAGTCCATTTAACTTCCTGATTTTTCTCACCATTCTTTTGTCTCACTCTCTCGTCTACTCTATTTCCAGCTGCCTCTCTCTCTGTTTCTTTTTCTTGACTATGGTCGGTGTCAGACTCCGTCCCCCTGTTCTGCAAACGGAGGCGACTGCGTTTGGACCGCAATCTTTGAGTGGGGCATCGCCTGCACATTGGGGTGCCCCAGCCAGATGTTTTAGGTTCCTCTGGGAGCTGGAAACGAACCAGGGCAACTTTCTTAGCTGTAAGAAAACCAAACAAGTTAGTGGTCAAAAAAGAATTGGGAGCTCATTTAACAGACATATTCAGCATCCTTATCATTGAGTATTTTCTTGTGGAAAAGTGTGTCCACTGTCACTCACAGGTTTCCAGGGTCTGATTAGAGAGCAGGTTTGAGACTGAGGAACATGCAGAACTGATTTCACATGCGACTGACGTGTCCTCCTGCAGAGGCCAGTTATGATCTGAGATTTTCTTCTGGACGTGCTTGCGTATTTCCTCCTTACGCTTTGCACGCTGTAAACAAACACAACACACGCATCATCAGAATACACTGTTCACTGTTTATTTTAAACCAATGTTTTCTACAATTTTTGCACAATTACAGGTAATTCATCAAAACTGAATTTAGAGAGTTGGCATTTTCAAGCTTTCAAGCTGCTTCAACTTGACCAGTGTTGCCTAGTATGATTAAAGCATCTGGAAAATTCTGGAAAACTCTCTATTAGAACTGAAGACCTAAGATCAGCTTCATCTACTCACCTGCAGCCTCTGTGCAGTTCTCTCATATTCGCTCTTGAGCAGCTCCAGTTGCTTCCTCAGCTTCAAGGAATTATTTAGGCAATTACAACACAAAATAAACAGTACAATTAAGAAGCTGCTTATTTAATTCTATGTTTACACGTAAAATACCAACAACCAAACATCACATACAAGCTACAGATGTCTTGCTTATCTTGTATATCTATCTACAACTTATTTTTGTGCTTGTCATAAGTTTTCATTTATTCGTACCAACAAAGACATATTCATATTTGCTGATTACTTTTCCAACATATTAAGGTTTGCTTACGTGGATTAACAGCCTTGCCACCACTATACAGAACATATTTTTAGCAGCAGATTTATAGAGTTTTTAAACCTTTTTTTTTTTTAAATTATTTATTTAATTGTCATAATTCACCGCTAATTGAGACATTCTGATTAGACTATAGCTTGATTGTTTTTAGGTATTATTATTAATATACCAGTATGGCACAGTCACATCCAGATGCCTTCTGTTCAGACTGTTTTTATTCAGTATTTTATCTATTTTTCCCGTCTGCTACCGTAATATGCATATGTACAGTCTCTGTCTAAACTATAAACCTTATGATAAGATTTCTTTATTTTATGTATATATTTTATTCTTATTAGTTTTTAGTTTAGGGTAAGATTCTTAACTTAAACTGTAAAACTCTCATTTCTAAATTATACTTTCACAACATGTTGTACTTCTATAACTATGTATGTGATAAATAAAGAATCTCGAATGCAAGTGCTTGCCAAACCTTAGTGACATTTCTCCAATATTGGTCCCAATAAAGGTGTCAGTTTGTTTTTCTTTGCATCCTCACTTAAGCATAAAATAAAAAGTAAATGGCAGATGCAAAAGTGTCACAAAAGACCTACTAATTCCTTGTCTTCTCCAACGAGGACCTCCTCTGACAGTGTGACAGGCTCATCTTTAAGGGACATCGAGCTCACCTGTAATATAAACGTAATGAACACACGGTTAGGGGTTTAATTTTCATTTTTGTTGGCCGATTAAATTGACTTTAAGCTTAAACCCCTTTAATGTATTCATCTTTGTGAGGAGAAACGAGAAGCTAACGTTAGCTTACCAAACCGCGATAAAAACGGCGAGCTGTTTTACCTAAAACTGATCTCCACTCACGGAACTGAGACCTCAGCCACGGTCGTGAGATTATTATTATTATTTTTTTAAACAATAATAGTGAGCTTAATCCGTGATTTTTCACCGACGACTCTCGCTCGAAACCACAACAAATCTCCCGCTACTTTAGCCAACAGGCGTAGGTAATGGATGCCGGATCGCCAGTTGTTAAGCGCGGTGGACTGCGAGACTGTTTTAGTGGACTAACTCTGTTGCTAAGAAAATATGTTCGTCATATTTGGATATACATATAATTAAGGCTGTAACACTTTACTATACACATCTTTACTTATGTACATATTTGTAAGTGCGCGCTCGATGTGTGCTGAATCGATGTGTGATGTCTGGCGTGCAACCTTCATGCGTTCGTCGTATCCATGAGTGATAGGAATTCCGGCTCTTTTAAGACAGTCGGTTATTATGACTCGGTTCACTAAAAAGAGCCGGCTCTTTCGGCTCCCAAGTGGCTCCTCAGATTTCTTAAATTAAATTACTTTATTACCTAATATAATGTAACGTTATGTGTAAAATTAATTATCAATGTACAAAACATACATCATATCTTTTATGACTTTTATACTCAATATGGAACAGACTGTTTCAACAAATACATTTTAAAGGTAAAAAAACAAATACCATCTTTGACAAAAAAAAAGGATTAAATCCTTGAATGCATGTGTAATATTTATTATAAACGTTTAACTATATACAGTCAAAAGTGTTGTCTCTGTAGCGGCTGTTAAACCTGTACACCAAGTGAGTAGCTTTACCCCCACCTATGAGTGGGGATAATTTTTCAAAATAAAACATACTGCGGACTTCGATGGTCAATAAAAATGACACAAAACGTCTTTTATTCTTTCTACATTGTAGTTGACCAATTACGTGCGGCTTGAACACAAAAAGAGAGAGAGAAAAAATCCAGAGCGGCTCCGACTCCCAGGCAGGAACCGGTTCCGATCGTTCACTTCAAAGAGCCGGCTCTAAGAACCGTTTCGTTCGCGACCGACACATCACTAGTATCCATGAGTTGTCAAAAAATATTTTTAAAACACGCACAAACGTTTTAATTATTACAAAAATGAAAAACAAATGAATACTTAACATCTAACTAACAACTAATGTTACCTAAAAGCAGCATAAAAACAGTCGAACACACAAAAAATGAGTGGTTAATATAATTCTGCTGCAAAATATAGAAATAACATTATGAATATTTTTCTCAGCAAAAACAGGTAATTCGGTTATATATGCACTTTTTATGTGTACAACAACTGATTGCATATTGTCACGTACAGCATATGTAGGACGGGAGGAAGAACACTCGTTTTGTGGACCAAAAGGATGTAGGTTCAAATCTTGGAGCAATCGTCTAGGTGGCTGAGACTCAAAAAGTGACCATAAAACTGTGGGTTAACTTCCTAAAACTTCCTTAACTTCAATTTGCTCATAGAGATAGATTTCTTCTCTATCTATCTCTAGTTGAAGTTAAGAAAGTTTCAGGTTGGTTGCGATCTCACTGTGGCGGTGCAGTGGTCTGAGTAACTGAAACTAAGGTAATTTGGTGACCTTAAAATTGGGGGTTCAGCTCCAGGAGGCCAAAAAAACCTGTCAGGTCAATAAGCAAGGCTCATAACCCCAAATTGTTCTATGGATTTATTTAACAACTTACTAATTTGAAAATTACAAAAGTTACCTAAAGCAGGCCACACAGTATAATTCTATACAAAATATAGAAACATGTTAATTAGAAAAACAAAGTCAATATACATGCTGAAAGAATGGCAAAAAGGACAATAAGAAATCATTGTAATTACACACCACAGCACAACAACAAAATGCAATCTCTTGTCATTTAACCCATTCACGTAGATGCAGCGGGCAGCTGACATAGGCAATCCCTGGGAAGGAGTACTTTCAGATTACTCCTTGCTCAGGTTTACCTAAGAGGACCCATTTCTGATGTGGGATTTGACCCAGTGACCTTCTGATCTCAGGAGCAACTCCCCAACCTTTATGCTACCAGCCTACCCTGATCTCTGATCATAGGACTGCTACACTACAATTGCCCCAGAGTAGTACTTAGGGGAAGTACTTTTACTGGTCCAGGATTTGAACCAGAACCCTTCCAATCACAGAAACAACTCTTTTAATGATTATGGTATCACTAGTCTGATGTTTGTGCCTTTATACACATATTATGACTAGCTTGAGAGTGTGTTTTAAAATGAGTTAAATGTGGGCTTACCCAAACATGTGCAAGGCAACAAATGGGCTCTAGTTCACAGAAATGCTATAATCTCTAACAGTAAACCAATAAGGAAATCACTAACTATAAATCTGGCCGACCCAACACTTGACCTGGAGTTCCACTGCTCTGCTCCTAATTAGACCAGCCATGAAGGATGCACTTTGTACAATCGCACAATTGAATGACGTCTTTAGAAACTGCCAAATGTACCAAATGTACACATCTTGCTATTAGTCTGTGACATTTGAAAAAGGAAAAAGAAACATTAAGTCACTGTGTTGCTTTAAATACATGAGTGCAGCATTATGGTTTACCGGAAAAGATAAGACTTACTCATTACGCGATACCTAAATTGCATTTTTTTGGTGATTAATGGCCCATTACATTGGTTTCTAAAAGAAAGAACACCAGAATGTAAAGTGCAACCACATTTTTTACATATAGACCAACAAACACTTTTCTTTTGGAATAAAAAACACATTTTCTTCAAGGTATGGAGCAGTTTTTAGTGCCAAATGTACTAACAGTGGCTTCAGAAAAAAAGACTCAAGATTTAGGATTAATTTGTCACCTACAAATTAGGTGGCAAATTAGGGTATCATAAGAGGTCTCAGTTTGCACCTAAAGTTGCTTCTTATCTACTGAATGGCCATATAGACTGTTTGTCGTGTCGTGTTGACAACCCTGACAACACCTGGCTCCCTCATTATGCTGGTGAAAAGAGAATGTAACAATCATAATTAAATTTGCCTTTCACCCAAATATAACATCTAGCTCAGGATATTGCCTGGTCCCATCTGGGGGGATTATTTGTATTTGCACAGTAACAATTTTGGCTATAGTTATTGCTCTAGATCAGTGGAGTTAAATGCTAGATTAAACAATAGTTGGGGGATTTTTTTTTCACGCCCAGTTCACATTCAAAGGTCACTTTTAGTTCTCCACCTTTTCACTGCCTTAGATCAATGGGTATTTTCTTTTTTTTCTTACATTTGTGCTTAAAACCGGTTGATGCTTAAAAAGTGCAGAAATGAAGAAAAAAACAATGAGCTAAAGTTTTGCACAAACATGCATTAAACATGCAGTAGATTGTGTTCTTGACTAGGAACAAATTTAAATACGAAAACATTGGTGGACGTCAGAACTATGCAAGTGGGTTTTAAGAACAAATTTCTACTTAAGAACGATCGGTGAATGAGAAAACCCCACTCCAGCTCATTCTGGACTGATTTTCTATGCTACAGTCAAACCAGTGGACCTCTGTCCCAAACCATCAGGTCACCTACAGGTCCAAATTTGGCCAACGAAAGCTACCCACTAGTGATCAAAACAGGGTGTGACAGCCTTAATGATGACACCTTACTGGAAAAAAGGGTCCTAGTTGGGCTATTGAAAAGTAACACAATAACATGGGTCCCCAGGACAATTTTTTAACACAAAAAATGGGAAGAAGAAGAAATAATGAAGAGACCAGCAATCACAATCATTTGCCCAATCAAGTGTCGTCTTGCAGGACCATGGTGGTAAGATCAGGCTGACATCTGTGTGGGCCGTCGGGGTACATGGATTTTTTTTACGTCATGGCACAAGGGCATCTTTTGTTTTGATGCAAAAGCTGTATGTGCGAGCAGCGGTGGAGAGGATGTCTCACCGCAATGCTAATCCCAGAGGATTAAATCCTGTCAGGTGGGGTCAGGGCAGCTGTTCTGCTTGGCCTAATGTTTTCTGTCACTTGACACCAGGCATGGATCAAGATTTTTTCCTTTCTTTTTTACTTTTATATTTTGCATTTAGACTAACGGTGGTACTTTTTAAATCAATACTGGTATAAAGTATATGTGAAATTTGGGTACTATATAATAATTCTTAAATACAGAAATGAACAACCCATAACAGAACCAAATTTGGAGCTCAATGCCCATATTATGCCTTTGTTCTGTTTAGGGGAGGGGGAGGGAAGGGGATTGAGGTTACTCTGTTGCCATGCCTACTGATCAGCATTTTTAATATTAATCAAGAGGAATATTAATGGGGTCCTCACTGATATGAGTGGAAGGGGAAAATATGACACAAATAGTTTTTCTCTACGTTTCCAGATGAGGTCAGTGACCTGAAAGGAGGTTGGGGAAGAGAGATCCTGTTTCCCGGAATCCTAAGAAACTTCCATTGTCATTCTGAGCAAAAGTTTGTTAAAAAGTCACATCCATAATAGGTAACAATCATATAATAGCCTAAATAAACATTTGATTGGAATTGTTTATCCTTGATTTTTAGGGACAATTTTATGGGGTTTATAGATGGAAAATTCAGTGTTTGTGTCCAGGCCAATAAAAGCATCCAGTCTAATGATTAATTCTGCATAAAGTGAGGCAGATATGCGTTTCAAATTTTGGAGTCTATAGTCACAAATGCACTTCATCTCTTGTATTTTGTGCTGTAGTTGTTTAATTAAAAAATATGACATTTGTAATCACCTTTGTTGTGCATTTGCGTGACTGTGTTGGGGCTTTGGTTGTCTTGCCTCATGACCTCTTTACTTCAGAAAGAAAACAGGTGGGAGATGAAAGAGAGAGACTGAGAATGAATGAGAGAGTGAAGTTGGAGAGTGAATGAGAGAAAGAATGTTTGAGAGGAAGGACAAAGAGACAGAAAGAAAGAGCGAGAGAGAGGTGGAGGTGTATGTTTTTCTTATATGTGGGTCAGAAATGTTTATTTTTTGGACCTTTGACTTACTCTAACTGCTTTTTCCTGGACATTTTGCATAAGCTCTTTGTGATGTTAACAGTGCAGAATAAGAGCAATTAAACTTAAGTGGACTCTATATTGTATGTAAACCTATGCGTGTGGTCACATTTTTGCCAAATGGAACAACCAGACTGTTCCACAATTTCACTGGAAACATGAGATTGGCCTCATTTTTGTGGCGTTGTGAGGACATTTTGGCCATTATGGGGTAAAAGGAAGGACCTTACACAAAGACAGCAAGACATGACGTGTGTGTGTTTGGATTGAACTTAAACACACAGGTTGTAACCTAAAAGAACCAAATTTTGCTTAAAATATAAAAAACAAGTTTGTCAGATTTCTGTGGTTTTGTGAAGCAACATTTTTGTATGTGAAGTACCTCACAAATGGTATGTGTGTGTGCTGGTTTGGACCGAACTTTATGTGGTGGTAAGGACCGATTTGAAACCTAAAAGCCAAAAACATTCAGCAACTGTACCTTAAGAAGTGTGTGTGTGTTGGTGAAGGCTCAACTAGTGAGGTACATCACCAGAGGTGGACAGTAACTAAGGACATTTACTTAAGTACCGTACTTAACTAGAGTTCTTGAGTATCTGTACTTCACTTGAGTAGTATTTTATTTGGAAACTTATGACTTCCACTTCACTACATGTTAAAGATAAATACTGTACTTTTTACTTCACTACATTTCTATCAAGGTTCTCGTTACTCGTTACTTTCAAGTCTGTGGATAAAGTGGATGTTATTCCCCCTTTTCTAAAAGGTGGTTGGTTGTTTGGCAGGCGACAGTCTATCAGTAATCAGCAGGGTTACGTCACACCTGTAGACTGGAACTATAAAACCAGGCTCAGTCAGTTCTGCTGTTTTCTGTCTTGATTAGAACATTGTTGCTGTTGGAAAGTCATGAAGCTAGAGGTGTAGAGCTGGATTTTAAGCAAGTTGGAATGTTGATTTGAAGCTGTGAGCTGCCATTTACAGCTATTACACTGTCCTCCTGATTAACATACACAGATACAGTATGTGTGCACACACTGCCAGAGCTGTATCAGGACACTACCATGCTGTTTTGTTTGATATATAGTCTTACAGTTAATTCATAAAATAAACTAAAGACTGGTTTTCTTCATCAGTTTAAGTTGTTTCATTCTGTAACATTCTACCAATTCCTTATTCTACAGCTTCTACAAGCTAGTCAGAGGCATTAGGTATTGTAAGTGTTGTGGCAATAATGCAACAATGCGGTGAAAGATGTACTTTTAATACTTAAGTATTTTTTAAAACAAGCACTTCATACTTTAACTTAAGTCAAATTTGACTGTACCACTTTCACTTGTATTGGAGTAACATTTGACTAGTGGTATCTGTACTTTGACTTAAGTAATCAAGTTAGCTACTTTGTCCACCTCTGTACCTCACAAAGTGTGTGTCTGGGCAGAACTTAATGTGAGTGTTACAGATAAAAGATTATAAAGATAGAAAACGTTTGTCATATTTTTGTGACTTAGTGATGACATTGTTGTAGGAGCAGTACCTCAAACCCAAACCAAGGTCCTTGAGGAGAAACGGCCGGGTCATGGACTCGGCGTTTCTCGAGGATTTTTTTTCTTTCATAAACAGATATTCAAATAATTCATTTATTCGGTATTTACTCGACGCTTAACGATTAACCCGCGTGCAGAAAGTTAACGCTGTTTATCCAAAACGTTTATCAGCTCGGGGCGGCGTGATACCCATAACGGGAACGCGCGTGGCCACCGGTTACTACGCGTGCCAATTGGTCGGAGCAGTCCAGGCACAGGGCAGCGCGACCCCATATAAGGGCGTGCTCGCGACAGCTTTGCACGTTTCTGGCGTCTGCCCCTGAGTTGCCAGTTGTTTTTTTATATAGTCAGATCAGATTTTTTTTGGTCTGAGGACCGATTCGGTCTTTTTTAAATACCCAAAACATTTGATCTTGGTCTGAGATTTTGTGTTTTTCCACGTTAACAATTTCTAACTTCTTCTTCCATCACCGATGTCCCTCACGGTGCCTGAGCGTCGCACGGCGCGCATCGTGTTTTTAGGCGCCGCCGGCGTGGGCAAAACGGCGCTGATCGAGCGCTTCCTGCACGACCGCTTCGAACCCGGCCACGCGCGCACCGTGGAAGAGCTCCACGCGCTCGAATACGAGGCGGCGGAGGGCGCGCGCGCGCACGTGCGCCTCGAGATCCTCGACACAAGCGGCAGCTACGCCTTCCCGGCCATGCGCGCGCTCTGCATGCGCACCGGACACGCGTTCGCGCTCGTGTACTCGGGGGCGGAGCGCGACTCGCTCGAAGAGGTGCAGCGGCTGCGCGACGAGATCCTCGAGCTTAAGGGCCGGTCGTTCACGGGCATAACGGTGGTGGAGAACAAGGCGGACCTCAACGAGAACCGGAACCTGAACCGGAACTGGAGGAACCGCCGCGCGGAAAAGGCGGAGGTGATGCGCGTGGTGGAGAACGAATGGGGCGCGGGCTTCGTGGAAGCGTCGGCGCGCACCGGAGAGAACGTGGACGCAGTGTTTCGGGACTTGCTGGAGCAGGTGAAGCTGCCGAGCGGCGCAAGTCCCGCGCTCAGGAGGCGACGGCAGACGGTGGCGCGCGACAAAAACAACAACGGCAATGACGCACGCAAAAGCAAAGCGCATCTGAAGAAATACAGCAGCTGTCTGGTGTCATGACGCGGGGAAACTGATATCCTCGTTACTTCTGCCGTTTTTTTGCATCACAGTGATGCTGCCCCGGTGGAAGGGACAATTCACGTGAACTGATTCTGCACGTGGGCACCTTTGAGTGTCACATTTGTGTTGGTTTTACTTTATAAACTGAAAATATAATGAATGAATAAATGCAAATGTTTACCATTTACCTCACTGCGTGACATTATTATTATTATTATTAGTAGTAGTAGTAGTATTAGTATTGTTGTTGTTATCTGAATATTACTATGCCTCTGTCTGCCTAATTTTACTTTCTGCATGTCTTTTTCATTCAATCTCATGGGTGTAGCCCCAAATTCTGGGCCCTATAGACAAACAGTCTCAAACAGCCACTCTTGGTTCCCTGCTAAGTCAGCCCTACCTTTCACCCCACTACGACACCCGTGAACACAACACCAACTATAGCGTCTAACATGGTTTAAAAAACTTATATTTAATGCTGCAGCACAATTGTTAGCTTTGCCATCTTTTATAAACATCACAGAGCCTGTAATACATCGAATTAATGCTTTTGCGATCTTTTTGGATTTTATACTCACATTCTTTAAAAACACTTTTTTTCCTTCACACACAACATAAGTGAAAGCATATTGACGCATTTAAAACTCACCACAAAGCGAACATATTGGTATGGTGCATACGAAACAGGTGTTTATGGGCTTTTGTTATGGGTTTTGTTGTTTTATCTAAGTCCTTATCTGATTAGATAGAAATAACTTTAAAATGTGTTTTTGTTACATTTACAGCGTCTAAAATGGTTTGCTGACGTTATATCATTGAAACATCATTGAAAGCAAAGTGACGCATTTAAAACTGGCCGCAAAGCCAACACATATTGTATGGTACATATGATTGCAGTATATGGCTTTTTATATATATATTTCTTTCTGGTTCTGGATATGTTTGAACTAAATCCTTATTTGATTAGAAATAAATATCTTGATTAATTATTTCGCATGAAAACTATAGCGTCTATCGTGGTTTTGAAAGCTTAAATTTAATAATGCAGCCCAACTCATAGTTTTGCCGTTGTTCTGGACATAACAGAGCCTGTAATACATTTAATTAATCCTTTGGCGATCTCTTTGGATTATTGGTTGAAGTCTTTTATACTCATATTCTTTAAGAACACCATATTGCCTTCACACACAACATCACTGAAATCAAAGTGATGCAATTAAAACTCATCGCAAAGTGAATACATCATCGTCTGGTCTTGGATATGTTTGAACTAAATCCTTATCTGATTTAAAGAAATAACTTTAATATGTATTCCATTATGACAACTATAGCTTACATTAAGTGCCCTCCCCCCACTTAGTGTCCTGCTAAGTCAGTTCCACTTTTTACCCCACTACGACGCCCATGTTCTATCTATCCATCTGTCTGATCCTTCTCTTCTCCCCATTTTCTTCATGCCAATCTGCACTCTTAGAAAACGTGTTAAAATGGACACAAACTGTATCAAATTCTTACACATTATTAGGTGAGTTTTGGGACGTTTCTTGTGTTAACACTTTTGACACAGTGAAAGTGTCAAGAAAGCTAACACAAAGATGTGTCAACACGTATAATATTAGCATGTGCTGTCCTTGGTTACACATATTGTGTTGAATGCTGTTAACAAATTTTAAAACTACACATAACTATGTGTAAAAGTTCTGACTTTTTCCAACACAATTTTATTAAACATTAACACAAAATGTGTAAAATTTTTCTACACATTCGTTCTAAGAGTGTAGACTCTTATTCTCTTCTCTATCCAATAGTTCTCTCTCTCTCTCTCTCTCTCTCACCTAGAAGAGTTTAATACCTTTGCTTTGCTCAAATAAACAGAACATCAAAAATATCATGGTTGCTGATAGTAATGCTGCTAGAGGAGCTGATTCAGCTAACGGAAATGCATCAACTTGCAACTTTTAAATGTGTAAAAATACTTAGAATGTCTGTAAAACTTTGATTTACAGAACCTTGCATGAGTTAATTTATTTTTACTCAGAGCATTTTGTGAGCACTGAATAAAACTAGGTCACATTATGTTCGTAAGCATTTAGAAATAAAGGTCTGCAGTCGCCCTCCAGCCTGTTCTCGTCTAGAGCGATAAGCCTGACCAGTCAGCACAATGTCGGCCGTGTGCAGGAACAAGCTCAGATAACACCTCGTCCAGCTCGTTTCACAACCTATTATCTGAAGTCTGGTCAAGTTGGACATACTGTATTTTACACGTTCATCATGCACAACCCTTAGGACCTGGCGTAGGAGTGTGTATGTGTTATGCAAAAATGAAGGACCTTCTGGCCCACTCAGGGCCGAGTGCTCCATTGTGTTAAATGCACTAATATTAACGCACTTCTATGGTTACCGGCCATTCTGTTTGGCAAACCTGGGGGAGTAATGCCTAGGAAAAGGAGGAAGTCGTGAGCTGCACGAAGAGCCGCATAAAAATAGCCGGTGAACTTGTTAGGAAGCTCTTCATTGAATAAGAAGGCAAACAAACCCACTCAGTGCATCCTCCGGAAAAAATGGTGCTCACGTTCTATTGTACCATGCTATTAAGCATGTTCACTCAGAATGCTCTTTAGGGCTGGTAAACATCAAAATAAATGGACTAATATTAACTCAATAAAGTGTGGGTGTAGACATGCACTTCTACTGAAACTTTTATGATAGGCTTAATCAAATTTGTGTAGTGCTTCTTAGAAGAAACATTGGGCCTCATTCACTAACCGTTCATTAGAAGAAATTGCTTGCGCAGCTTTCCTGAAGATTCTGGCATTATGGCACATGCCTATTGCAACACAGCGCACTCTTGGCAGCTGCCAGACGAAGCCGGAGGACCTTGGCCGAGATGGAAGGAAGAATTAGTGGCAGTGAAACAGCTTAGATGTGGTGCCACATAGAATATACATATAAAAAATGAATTATAAATATAAACTTTAAACTAGAGGTAGAAAATGAAATTGTAGCTCCATGCAATAATAATTTTTGCACTGCCGCCACTTATTTGCACAAATTTGAACACTGAATGTATAATAGATAACTGTTATAACCTCTTGCACATCCAGTGTAAAAGTCAATTTCCACTTTGTAGGCAATACTGCATCCAAACCGTCTCTGTATCTACCTCTACCTCTATTTCTAATTCTAGGTTAAAGTTATATTTATTATTCCATGTCTAGTTTAAAATGTATATTTTGTACTCTATTTATATATTGTTTATTCCATGTGCCATGTATCTGTACAGTATATAGCAGAGGTGACAATAAAGTTTACTTTGACTTTGACTTTGATGAGGTATGCAATACTATCTGCAAATATTGCAACTTATAGTATTGCTTTAAAGTTTACTACTAGTTTTCTACGTAACTACTAATTTACTAATATCTACTTTTTAGACTTGAAATAGACATTTACCTGTGCTGTTAATGGTTTATATTATCAGTCTAATATTATACTCTTACACCATAGAGGAATAAGTTGATAGCGTAACGGTTTATACTGCAAAGTATTTCCAGTAACAGGACACTTTCCAACAGCAGTCAAACACACACACTCACTCACGCACACACTGTGCAAACACACAAACGTGTGCAGAGGCACGAGGGAGGACACAGCACTGACTTTCCCATCGCACTTGACAAAATTCTTAAACATTCAAACATATCCCAAAAAAACCACCAAAACAAAACCAAACACCTTCACACACGTGCAGCCGGCTCTGAAAATAGAAGCCAGATAAAAGTCAAACAGCCAGAGAAAAGATACTGGAGCTTTATTTCAAGGCTCTCTCGTTGTAAACACTTCAGGCCTGGTAGCGCAAGTTCGGCATCATATTCTGAGAGACAAATTTAGTTTTACAAATATAATAAGCAATGTCAACAGGACATAACATTTGAACCTTACTTTTTGGATTCCATTTGTCCATTACACGTGTAATAAATATTTAGTAAACAAATATGGCAATAACAGTTTTTTACGTTAATTTTTTACGTTTTCTCATACAAAGGGCCAAAAAAATTGGAGCTGAAAGACTAAAATTTGGAGAAAATTTGTCTTAAATTTATGACGAAAAATACAAAAACTTGGTTATTATCTGACACGGTAAAATCCTACATTTGATCCACATTCCGCCCCCCTCCCCTTTCTGACTTTCCCTCTAAAATGTACCCCATTAGCTCCACATGTTGATGATTTATTGTAATATTTATTTACAATAAATAAAAAGCCGTAGTATTTTCATGCATTTTGTCCGGACTTTTATTCTGAACTTTCATTCCGCCGGGATTCCCATGATTCTCCCCTGCAAAGAAATAGCCTGGAATTCAAATACTGGCCGCGTCCTAATCCGCATACTCACGTACTAAACAGCAGGTAAACAGCACAAAACTTTGCAATTGACACGTATTGTTGAGCACGGTAGTATGTGCCTAGAACGCAACCTCTGAGAGCCAATGAAAGGCGGCGGAGGCACTCTGTCCAATCAGAGACGGCCGGGTCCCCGAGAGCCAATCAGAGGCGGCGCCAACGGATAAGGACAGAATTTAAAAATGTTGCAGTAAAGTCACTTATCACGGCGAGAGGAGCAGCTGTGCACGACAGTGGGGAGTGTGCGAGTTATAATAGATTTTTATTTATTTTTGACATGTTTATTGGTTTTTGTGAAACCAGATGATACGTTAAGGTTGGAAATAAAGTTAGATTATATCGCGCCGAGATTCGGACTGTTGTTTACTAGTCTTTTTGGGACCCGAATCGGATTCTGTATTACATGCGCCTCTGAAGTCGCGTCTTCAAATTCGATTTTCTAAAAGCAAACTAAAAAACCTTCCACAATGAGCGCAGCTATAGCGAAGGCGACCAAGCCTTCCTCACACGCCGATCCCAAATCGGCTCCTCTGAAGGAGATTCCCGATATTTTGGTGGATCCTCGCAGCATGAAGCGCTACATGAGAGGCCGCTTCTTGGGGAAAGGCGGCTTCGCCAAGTGCTACGAGATCACCGACATGAACACCAAGGAGGTTTTCGCCGGCAAAGTGGTGCCCAAGTCGTTGCTGATGAAGCCGCATCAGAAGGAGAAGATGAGCACCGAGATCGCCATCCACAAGAGCCTGGACAACCCGCACGTCGTAGGCTTCCACGGCTTTTTCGAGGACGACGACTTCGTCTTCGTCGTGCTCGAGATCTGCAGGAGGAGAGTAAGGAAAAGCCTCGTCTCTTCTGTGTTTTCTTCTTCTTCTCCGTCTTTTAAGAATCACTCGGCGGGTTGAGTTAGCTTAGCCGCATCGTCAGCTAACCAACGGTCGGAAGTAAGTTAGCCAGTGGTTGACGTTTGACGTCGGTTAACCGTTTGTCTTGCCTAAATTGGACTGGATGAGAATAGTGATTTTTAAGCCCTCTTAAGTAACTTTTAAACGCACAGAAACACTTTTGATTGGTATTTGACACGTTAAAGGGAACTTTGGTCCAGATTCCTCCTGCGCATGCTCCGTGTGGGATTTTAAATGGGCGGAACTGACGTCAGAGCGTCGTTACAGCGACGGAGAGTTTGAATCGAGACTTTCACAAACACTTGTTGCAAAAAACTAACCTATAATTAAACATATAATAATTCATTTTTATACATTTATCCCAAAATACCAGTCAATATTAATTAAGTTATAAGACTAATAACATTGACCAATTTCGCTTGGGCAAAATGTAGTTCCCCTTATCAAAAAGAGTTACATTTATAATATTTTAGTACTCGTGTCAGAGTTATTAAGTTAGTCCAGCGCAACACGTAGTAAATTAAACAACTGTAAGAAAATGCATGGTTAAGTATTATAAATATATAAACTATTCAATGTAAAAACATTTCTACACCACTTCCCCTCAGTTGCTCTTCTAACGTTTTAGATTGATTTTATTTTAAAGAATAAGTTAAATAAAATGCTATGCCAACCCCCCAGTCCCTGCTGGAGCTGCACAAGCGGAGGAAGGCCGTAACAGAGCCCGAAGCCAGGTACTTTATGCGGCAGACCATCCAGGGCGTCCACTACCTGCACAACAACCGTGTCATACACCGCGACCTCAAGCTGGGCAACCTGTTCCTCAACGATGACATGGAGGTCAAGATCGGTGGGTTTAAGTCCAGCAAACAGTGGCATAATCTAGCAAAACAGGGCCATTTGCTTATCCCGCTCATCTAAGGAATCTGAAAATCTTGAACATACTAAAGGCCAAAAATATCTGTTTTTACCTTATCCTGAGGTTGTGGGTTTTTTTGTTTTTCCCCTTACCCCCACCCACCCCACCATCGATTTTCCAGGCGACTTTGGTCTGGCCACCAAGATAGAGTTTGACGGTGAGAGGAAGAAGACTCTGTGTGGAACCCCCAACTACATCGCCCCTGAGGTGCTGTGTAAAAAAGGCCACAGTTTCGAGGTGGACGTCTGGTCACTGGGTTGTATTTTGTAAGTCCTGTCCCTGAACATAGTGTAATGTCAGTAATTAACAACTGCAGTCTAATTTATACCTGTCTTGCTGACTACTCGTTCCCTCAGGTACACACTGCTGGTGGGCAAGCCACCGTTTGAGACGTCGTGCCTGAAAGAGACCTACGTCCGCATCAAGAAAAACGAATACACCATCCCCAGGGTGAGTATCGACACTACACAAGTGAAGTCGAGTTGAGAGTACACAACTCTGCTACTTGACTCAAAGTATGATTAACATTCTCTTCCCACAGCACATCAACCCTGTTGCGGCAGCGCTGATCCGCCGCATGCTACACGCCGACCCCACGCTCCGGCCCTCGGTGTCCGACCTGCTCAACGATGAGTTCTTCACATCGGGCTATGTACCGCTGCGTTTGCCCACATCCTGCCTGACTGTTCCGCCTCGCTTCTCTATCGCCCCCTCCAGTCTGGAGTCCGGCCTGCTCCGGCGCCCCCTCACCGCCCTCAACAAAGGTGCGTCCTTTATACACTTTACAGACGTTCAAGTAACTCACTTTTTTTTTGGCCCGGTTCTCATTATCCTAGCTACTCTAGGAAAGGGCTGAATCTGTTAAATGTTTTAATGTTGTACAGTTTTGGTGCAATTATCAACCATTTTTGGGGGAGGCTAAATTTCAACTTGCAGCTAGCTGATTTCATGTTCTACATACTAAAGAGCCGTTCTCCTCTTTTGTGAAAGCTTTTTTGTGAGTTTGGCATCACCTTTTGTTGGTTGTCTTAGAAACAGACAGTCCAATTGAGAAAATGGGGAAGGTGGAGCAGCCGCAAAAGGAGGAGCTTCAGCAAAGGTCAGTCTCCCGTTTGTCTGGAATGAAAATGTCAAATGATATTCTAGTTGCATTTTGTGATTTGATATGATTGTAAGTTGATTATTAAATTAGCACATGATGGTCTCATACTAATCGCTGGCTCTTGAAACCAAATCGAAATCATACTGTAACACTTATTGGTATTGTAATGAATCTTTACACCCTTACTAAACTACCTAAACATAGTTGATCATCTTTATTATTATTGATGCCATGATGGGTTTTACCTCACAGGGAAGCGACGGAACAGGCTGACTTCCACCTGAACGAGTTGCTGCAGCAGCTCACCAGCGTCAACGCTGCCCGGCCCTCGGAAAAAGACTACATAAGACAAGGTGAGGCAGGCCCAAACTGCGTCAGGCCGGCGCACATTCTGCACGGCAACATCTGACTGTAAAGCCTAGTTGCACACTCCATGACGTCCTTGTGTTTTGTTTTTTTCCTCCCCTCACAGAGGAGGCAGAGGACCCTGCCTGCATCCCCATCTTCTGGATCAGCAAATGGGTTGACTACTCAGACAAATACGGCCTTGGTAAGAAGCTAACTTAAGTAGTTTTTAGGAAGGAAGGTGGCAAGGACGGTTATGACTAAACTCATCTGTTCTTTATATGTTTTAAATTCTCAGGGTATCAACTGTGCGACAACAGCGTGGGCGTCCTGTTTAACGACTCCACCCGGTTGATCATGTACGAGGACGGAGACAGCCTCCAGTACATTGACCGCAACAGTGCAGAATCCTACCTCAGCGTCCGCTCTTACCCTGCATCACTCTCCAAAAAGGTCAGAGGAATTAACAGATTTTTATAGCAGTTTCACAAACAGTGCATCAGTCAGCTTCATTTACAGATTTCCTTACAAGCTAATTGGACATCTACATTGATGCCATTTTTAAATTACATTTTTGGGAATGGCAGTGATGCCATTGCAGCGGCTGATTGAGGCATGATTGTGTTCTCATCCCTTCTGTAGATCACCCTATTGAAGTACTTCAGGAATTACATGAGCGAGCACCTGCTGAAGGCAGGCGCCAACATCACGCCGCGGGACGGAGACGAGCTTACACGTCTGCCCTACCTGCGACACTGGTTCCGCACCAAGAGTGCCATCGTGCTGCACCTCAGCAACGGCACCATGCAGATCAACTTCTTCCAGGTCAGTGATGCTCTTGATATTAAAGCCAGCCCTTATACCTTTGTAGGAGTTTTAGATTTTTAAAAGTTCACTTACTTTAGTTTTGGTGTTTCTCCATTGTTGCTATTGACCTCATGTTATCCTGAAAATCGTTGGGTTCTTCTAGATTTGAGTTCTGTAAATGCTGCTCGACCTGCAATCAAACTAACTCACTGTTGGCAGTCTGTTTGTATACTCGCCTGAGGAACCAAGAGGTCACATGTTGAAATCCAGATCTATTGCTGGGAAAGTGGGGAATCAGAACTCTATCTGCCTCCTGGTTTTTGTTCTTTTCATTGATGGAGAGAAGCAAATTTTCATCTCTGAATCAAGGAACAAACTGCACGTTCTTGTCTACATAGACAGTAAGGGTTAAGACACAAGTTAGCTTATAGTTTTGTGAAATGTGGGAAATCTACAAGAGGTAATATGGCATTAAATTTGTTCCAAACTTTGCCCATGACAAGCAGACAACTGTAAATACTGAGTAAAAGCTGTAAATAGTTAGTCAAATGTCTACAAAATGTTCAGTCAACTGCGCTGTGTGAAGACGTACATTTTTTTTGGATCACATCCCCCTTTCCATTTCCATCTCTATTCAATTGTCCTTAAATGTTTATATGGCTCTTGGCTCATCAATCTTTAATTCTGACATTTCAGGACCACACCAAGCTAATCCTGTGCCCCCTGATGGGTGCCGTAACTTACATCAACGAGAAGCGGGAGTTCTGCACCTATAAAATGAGCCTGATTGAGGAGTTCGGATGCTGCAAGGAGCTGGCCAGTCGCGTGCGCTACGCTCGCAGCATGGTGGAGAAAATGCTGACCTGCAAAAGCACGGCCGCTACCGGCACCGCCCCTTCTACACGCTAACCGCACTGGCCAGGTTCGCTACGTTTACCGTTCTTGTTCCTCCCATCATGGGGAAGTGTGAAATGTGACCTTGCTGACGTTCTACATGTATATTCCCTTTCACTCCTTTTAACTGTTCCGTTTTTAGATGTTGTAATGTTTTTTGTTTGTCCCATTGTATAAAGCCTATTGATAAATGTAACCAGTTAATGACTTTTATTCAGCTTGATGGTCCAGATAATAAAGAATTTTTGGTTGAAGTGTGGCTCTTTTATTTCCACCCCACAGTCCAAGGTTGGCAATGGGACCTAATTTAAGATCAAATGAGTCAGATCCGAAAAATTGAGACTACTAAATGTTAAACTTTATTGACTTTTGTGTTTTCTTCTTTAAAATGTTAATACAAATCAGGCAAGTTTTTCTCAAAGTTAAATTGGTAAAATTAGTCCTTTTGACATCAGTAACTGCCATATGAAGCCCTTAGAATCTTGTCCAGAAATAATCTGCCATCGAGGGCCTCTAGTGCAAAACAAACCACTGTAAACCTTAACTATACACGGACACAAACTGCTCAGGTTTTGAGTGGATTTTTATATACACAATTTTGGAATTGCTAAAATACTGAAGGAAAATCTCTTCAGTGGTTGAAGATAAATAGTATTTAAAAACTTTGGCAAATCTGAGCATGCTGTAAAAAAGGCCGAGCTGCAATACGTCAAGAGCTTTCCATGTAAAAAAAAAAAAAAAAACAGACCAATAAGAGATGTAATTTTTGTGCCTCAATACTTGATGTATTTCCCCTTCAACATCCAGGACCTTGTTAACTTGCATTCTTTGTAAATATTTTTTGCTCTCCAAACTGCAAAGTATTTTCTGGCTTGTAAATAAGTTCAGTAGTCTTCATGGGCCAATTTCCCAGTCGAGGATTAAGCCTAGTCCTAGACTAATGGTCAATCTCCTTTGGTTTTACAGCTTAGTCCAAGACTAGGCTTAATCCACGAGCAAGAAACCAGCCCCATGTGTCTTTAGTGGTTTTAAGAGGTTTAGTCTTTAGTCAGTGTAAGTCTACCTTGCTTTGTTGTGACTTGTATGTTGGCATCTGTGCCCCGAAGGACAAGGTGTTTGAAATCTGCTCAGAGTAAGTCGAATCTCTGTCCAAATGTAATATACGGTAGATATGTGCCGTGTGACTCCATTTAAGAAAGAGAATAAATGTAATGACTACAGCAGTTTTGAGCCTATTTTCTAAAGTATGTGGCAATATTCTAGATCTCGGTGTGATGTTGACCATCTAGATGAGTACAATAAGGGTCCTCACCCCTAAACTGAGATGAGACTGGAAAACTGTAGGCTGAAAAGAGGTGGAGATTAGCAGGCACTGTTTTCAGAAAATAGCAATTTGATGTGACGGAACTGCAATCAGACATTGTAAAGTTTTGGCACCAAGTGGTAGGAAATGAGGGATTGGATTTTATCTGCACAACATAACTCTAGATAGTCTAGACTAGGGTTGTGTGATATGTCTAAGATTAGAAAGTAACAATGCTCAGCATGACGGCTACAAATGTTCTAAAAGCTGCTCCTGATTCCTGAAAAGAAAGTTCCTGGGAGACATGAAAAACTGAAATCTTGAGCAATTTTCACAAAAACAATCCAATTTTAAAAAACCAGAAAATGGCCTCTGTGAAACCCAAGGACGGAAAGCTCGAGTTGCAAGAACAGATTTTTGTTTTGGCAGAGCGAAACCAGCAGCTTTCAAACACAGAACTGTTACCTATACTCTTAAAACTAGAGCTCATTTTTTGGGCTGTTTCCACAATGAGAAATTTAAATTTAGTCTTAACCGTCTTGAGCTCTTAAAATCAAACTAGACAAGGCAACTAGACTTGAAGTTTTTGAAGATGTTTCACCTCTCATCCGAAAAAGCTTCTTCAAAAAGTCTGACGAAAAGCTCTAGGTATTTATCCCCTAGTGAAGTTGTCACCTTGGAGATGCTCCTGAGAGTTGTTAGGCTCACATGAGCAATGGTGTAAATCAAAGTGAGGTTTGTTCGGGTCACCTGAGCCCGGGTGTAAACCATCTGTGGCTTGTTGCCCTACTTCAGTGACCACTAAGAGGTAACAAACCACAAATGTGGTTCTTCCCAAACCACAAAAATGAAAATTTAATTTCAACATCGATTAGCTCCACGCCACCCCATGATTGAAAGTCTGTTAAATCAGATCCAGCCCCTAATCCAGTAATCTCGAAGCGTCGTCAGAAACGTGGGAAACGTCGTCCTCATCGGCGGATTTTTTTTTTTGTGAGTTCAGAGCGGTAACGGCGCGTCGGCCATCTTGGACAAGAGTTGTCAGGATGTGTCAGTAGATTTTGCTTTGGGATGCAGTTATTCAGTATTACTGACATTTATTGCCGATGGGAAAAATCACTGATGCTTCATACTCCGGAATCCGAAACGCCAAACGTCAGGTTGTGGGGTTCCGTAAAAAATGAAGGCACTCCCGCCCTCTGGACTGCGTGATACTGACTTGTTATTTTTGAAAAATATCCGATCGTGTTTCTTTGTTGGTAGGAGGTAGCAGGTGTGTGTGTGTGTGTGTGTATTTTGGGATTAATGGTGGTAATAGGGGTGGAAAAGTCTCTCGGGGGCACAGATGCTCAGGGCAGAGTGTGTGTGCAGCAGTAACCGTGGAAAGCGCAGGGTGAAGTACGCCACAAAGCCTTCTGGGACTTCACCGAGTGCTGACTGGACCTCTGGAGGGAGCTCGTGGTAGTGATGCTTCTGAAAGACCAACACAAACATGCTGGTTAAGCTCTCACAACTTAACAAGGCCAAGAGGAGACAAGCCCGAGCGCTTACCTTATTTCTCATGGCTCGGAGGAGGTCTCGCACCGAGTTGCCTTTATAGGTACGGAACTTCCTTAGGTCTGCAGGACACCAAGAAAAAAACATCATCTGTACTGTAGCATATTTATAATTTATACTGCAGTGTGCTATCTAACCACATTAAATACAAACATTAAGTGGCCTAAAATAAGAAATATGATATGAATAAAAATATGAATGAAGAGATATGAATGAGAAATTATTTTTGTTAATAAGGAACAACAATTAAACCATGCAAATTCATTTCAATAAAATTTTACTGAATTTATTTCAATTTAAACAAAAAATGATTCAATACTATTTTTTCAATCAATATAAAATTACACATTTATTCAATGTTTAATCTGTTTAAAATTGTTTACATTCATTTAAATGTTTAACCATATTTAAATGAAAAATAAATGTACCGACTACATATATTTGATTTATATTAAATGTGCTATAATGTGAAACTGTACATAGAAATGTATAAATTGTATATAAAAGAAATACCCTGTTTGTCTCTTCAAGAAATCCATTCCAATTGTGTGAATTTTCCGTTTTATTTACACCACAATCTATCGCGGTGCGAGCTACTGCTACACCCAAAATGATTCAAAGTGAAGCTTCTCAGTATTTAACAAGATAAAAATAATGAGCTGTGAGTTGCGGTGGCACTAACCAGCTTGTAGGGGCGCCGAGATGTGCATCCTCCAGTTGGTTCTGACCACCGACCTGCCCGACGTCTCCAGACGCACCACAATGGGGCTATCGGCCGGCTCCTTTTCAATACGATCGCTGACGTCCTGCCACATGCAAACGTACACAGTGAACAAATGTACACACAAAACTGTCACAACTTTTGACTAAATTGATGATTTATTGAGAGGTAGGGCCTTCTGATGACTAGCTTGACAGCTGTGAGCTTAATGGTGCTCTTTTGTGGTATGCTGTATTATAGTATCAAACTGAAGTGTACTGGGCAAATTGCTGGTGAGGTCGCTGAAGACTACCAACCTGAAAGAACTGCAGTTGTTTCTCTGGACTCCAGAAAAAGGGATGTTTTAATACGGAGGCCGTGGAGGGGCGGGACTCGGGGTCGGCACTGATCATCCTCTCCATCAGATCTCGGCCAATCACGTTCTCTAGAAATTCAGAAATGATAAAAGATACAGAGTAGAATAAGGGTACACATAAAAGTTAGGGCTGTGCGATATGACGATATTAAATATATAAAATATCGCTTATTTTGTGGTGTTGTTTACGGCAGTATTTGTTCAAGGTTTGGATGAGGGTTTGCAGCAGTCACCAGCACCACATCAGTGTAGACACAGAGAATACTATGTCGTTATATTTGTGTTATATTCTGTGTGTACAGTGAGACTTTCAGAAACGCCTACGCGTAGAAACACTCCTCCTCAGATCTATGGAACGTCAAAGGTGCCAAAATTCACCTTGAAGAGACCTTACTAGAGAGCCGTAAAAAGTGCCGGCTTTTACAGCCATTTTACAGCGTAAAAAAGAGGCGCTTGACCACAAGTTAAGGCAAAAAGCCACGGTGTATTCGAGCACCACAGAAAACAATGTTTTTAAGAAATAAAACAATATAAAAAACTGGTGTTGTACTGACAATTGCATAAAAATATAGGCAGGGTATATCGGGATATTGCACAGCCCTACAATGTACTGAAAATAATATTTAAGTGCACTAATGAAATACAACTCTTCAAGCACACCGACACAAACACGCACCATGTGTGTCCTCCATAAAGTGCTCCAGGCTGTAAGCTCCAGACAGGATGTTTGCTTGACGGCGCAGCGTGTCCCCAAACGGGTGCTGCCCCCTGGAGACCACGTAATAAAACACGCAGCCGGCTGAGAAAACATCCACTGCACTCGTCTGCCAAATCAGAACCAAGAGAGAGAAGGAAGTCAAATCAAAGTCATTCACCTTTATTCCCCAAAAGAAGCAGTTTTCGCACACTCTCTAGACCGTACCGGGTTCCCGTTTGGAGCGTTGACGAGCAACTCGGGGGCGATCCAGCCCTCGGTTCCCGGGATCCCTGAGCGAAGGCTGAAACTGTGTCGTCCGTCAGGGAGCTTTTTACACAAGCCGAAATCAGAGATCACTGCTCGCACTCGACCCAACGCTCCGGGGACAGAGAGGAGGATGTTGCGTGGCTTTAAATCTCGATGAACTGAAAGCGGGGAGGAAAAAATGTTGATCAGGTTTGTTAATAAATGTACAAAGAAACAGAGGTAGTAGTCAGGAAAATACCCAATCCCCGATTTCCTATTCTCTCACTTCAATGCAAAATGGTTTTGTATGTCATACAGACCATGTATTATATTTTAATAGAACTAAATAATCTCAATTTCAAAGATTTCCCTGAAATTTGGGGACTTTTCAGACCCGATTCCCTTTAATTTAAGACCCTTGTGGCCCAATTCCCGTTCCTTTCAAGAACAAGCCACTGTGAGACTAAATATGAAATTCATGCAGTTTCACTGACTCCCGGCCTTCATTATGCGAATCAGTTGTTCCTTAGTGGATTTTTGGCAGATTTTCGATTAGAATACGTTTTTCCCTGGCTTAATGTATGTGTTCTGGCTGATATGACTTCTGTACCTCTTAAGACCAGCACACAGAGAGAACACTGCTGGGTGACGTGCCGCTATATTTTGGGCTGGTTGTGGTCCAATTCAAGTAGGTTTTTGGATGTTTAAGCCAACCGAACCAAATCTGGTCCAGAAGCGGTCACTCAGTGCTACTTACCAATGTTGAGTGAGTGGAGGTGGTTGAGGCCACACATGGTCTGTTCCAGCAGAGTTACGGGGTCCAGAGAGGAATATGGACACGTCGAGTCCTCAACATACTGCAAACACAAGGAACAAAAAATGTCTGATGTGTTCTAGAAGTTTGACATTTTTGTACACTAACTGGCAGTGGTGGATAGTAAGTTACTGCACTGTAACTTTTTGTAGTCAATCCTTTTTAAAAATGCCTCGGACCCAGATTTCTTCTTTCAAGAATTCTCCTTCCAATCTAAGGAAAAGCAAAGAGGCAAGATGTTTTCTTTTTGCTAGTTATTTCTTTATGAGTAATCTGTCAATATTTTGAAGCAAACTTAATTTTCTTTTGTAAATGTAGTTAAAATAAATACAACATTACCCTGAACAAGGTAATAAATCATGGTACTTTCATTTTTGATGAGTAAGTACATTTGGAAGCAAATACTTCTGTACTATTACTGGAAGTGGAAGTTGAAAAGGAGGACGTCTGCTTTTACTGGAATAATATTCAGCCTGAGAGTGAAACTAGCAAATTTCCAAATATAAAACCTGACACTCCATTACACTCCTTACAGGTAAGGATGACCAGGTTTATCACCAGGTGGTATTAATTTACAAAGCAAACTTCACTGGTTGAAAACGACACAACTTGGAGAAATGGGCACGATCATCCACTACAAACTCAATGCAGATAAATTAGCATTGTTTGTTAGAACTGCACATAAATGGCCGTTAGGAAAAGGATAAGAAAGAGAGAAGATGAAGCCTGCAATCACGTTTCATAAGTTTGATTTAAACAAACAGAACATGCGACGGGAAGGTCGCACCTTTCCAAATAAACAGAAATGGGACAAATTGATAAAACAAGATTCAAAATAAAAGTCTGACCCACACACTCACGCACACACACACCTGTTGGAGAGTGGCAGCACACAGTTCGATGGCGATGTAGGTGAACTGTCGGTCGCGCTCGGTGCAGAAGTAGCGGATGACGTTGGGATGTTCGTCCGACTCCCTCAGTAGCTGCACCTCGCGCTCGGCAAACTCCACGCACTGTGGTAGGATCCGCTTCACCGCCACGCGCCGCCCGTCAAACTCACCCCTGCATACAAACACACACACACATGTTCAGATCGCCAAGCTGTTCATGTGGCAGCAGAGGGACGAGGTGAGGCACCCACCGGAACACGAACGTCCCTTCCGTCCCACGCCCCAGGACTTCCGCAGGGCTGAAGGAGATTTTTCCAATTTCCACCACTTCTGGCTGAGCATCTGGCAGGAACAAAGCAATCAAAACTAAAACAAGAACTTCTTGAAAGAATGTGTTCTGTATAAAAAATGTAAATTATTTATTCCAAGAAAGCAATATGATACAATGTATAATTCTATAAAAAGCAATAATCCTATTTTATTATAATCATATACTATAGCTTAGTCTATAGTCTAATCTGATAATTCTATAAAATGTAACTATGTACATTATTAATATTGAGGTCGCATTAATAACAATCCAAATAAAAATAATAAATATTTATTTTAATCGAATTATTAATATATTTAATTATATACAATAAATAATTATAGGATGTAAATTATATTATTAATATTTATATATTATAGTTATACATTATTTACATTATTATTAGATAATTTAATTTGATAAGGTAAATCATTATCTGTATTTATCTGTATTCATTCATTCATTTTCTGAACCGCTGTATCCCAACTGGGGTCACGGGGGACTGGAGCCTATCCCGGGAACTTATGCAAGGCAGGGACCAGCCCTGGGTAGGCGCCAACACACCGCAGGGCACACACACTCACACAGTCACACACACATTCACAGTCTCCTGGGGCCAACTTAGAGTCATCAATTAGCCTATAACGCATGCTTTTGCACTGTGGGAGGAAACCAGAGCACCTGGAGGAAGCCCACGTAAACACGGGGAGAGCATGTAAACTCCACACAGAAAGGCCCTACCGGCCAGCCCCGGGCTCGAACCCAGGACCATCTCGCTGTGAGGCGACAGCTCTAACCACTGCGCTTATAATATTATAAGCCATAATAAGCGTTTATAATATTTAATTTTATATATAGTTTATATATATTTTAGGATATATTATATATATATATATATATATAAATTTTTATATATAGTTTTCCAAAAATCCACTCTTCATATATCATGTTATTTGTTATATATATATACTAAATCCCAATTTTGGACATTTATGCCTTTGTGTCGGATTTTTTTTTTTTTTTTTAGCAAAGCCTGACATCAGAACTAAAAGACGATCTGGTGATCTTAAAGAGGTTCAAATCCCTCTTCTTGATTAGCTAATTAGACAGTAAATATTATTTCACCCTGCAAAGGAACTCAAAATAAGCACAGAACTTGATAACACAGCTCACTCTCTGAAGGGTTGGTGGTGGTTGTGCCGACAGAGTCTGTGGAGTTGGAGTTTGGAGGTCGAGTTTGATCAGTGGAGCCGTTCCTCTCTGAGCGACTGCTGCTGCTGTTGTTGCTACTGCTGCTGCGAATCACGGAGGAAACTGCGTCAGCCGCCACGGCAATCATCTGACTCGTCTGGCTTTCGTTATCCGTCAGGGCTCTAAAGTTTGTGGCTGACTCCTCCTCCGACTTATAGAACTTCTTAACCTGCTGCTGGAAATAAAGCATACAAAATCCAGATACTGGAAAGAGAACAAAAGTTTGCAAAAAGTGCAAAAATGGGAAGTGTGCTCACCCGCATATAGCTGAACAAGAAGGCCAGCCATGCTCCCAAAAGTAGGGTCACCACAATTAAGGTCACAGGATCGGAGGTCAAGGAATCGGGCAGCACAGGGGAAGGGCCCTGGCGGTTTGCTGGTGGCAACTGTGAAGGAGAAAATCGTCAACATTTTGGAAATGGAACCTCACTCTTTAGGTTAATGCCTTTGGAAGCAGAAGGCAACGGCATCATCTAGAGTAAGTGAGGGAGCTAATGACGAGGCTCTAGATGGTCTCCCAAAAATGTGTGACCTTGAACCACGGCAGACGATGTACTAAACCAGCTCTGCGCAAATGCGTTGCGTCTTCAGTGGGTACTCACTGTCCCCTAAGGAATTGTTAAATGGTTACATCATACACAAAACCTACCATTTTGGCCAAAATTGATTAAATATAAAACGTCTTCTGACGCACCAGCCCATTTTCAAGTTTGTTCCAAACACTACTATTTCTAAGAATGAACGAATTGTGGGTTGAACCAGGTCATTTGGACAGAACATTAATGAGATGCATCACATATAATTTGCATTACATTAACAGAGTGAAAATGCTTTCAATTTACACAAGCAAAGTCATTCTCTCAAGGCGCCTCTATAGCAATGTGCGTGCAGTCGATCGCTTTGATTAGAAAACCGGACACTGATGCAAACTGCGCTGTAATGTTTGCCTGTTCTACTACACTGTAAGGAATATACACTGCAGTCGACCCATGATTCACAGAGGTCATGTTTTCAGGTTGAAAAAATCTGGAATTCCACATTAACCCGCAAAAAATCACATCCCCACCCAACACATCATCGGTCAAAATAAACCTACTTCAATGAAGCAAATTAAATTGTATCTGAGGTAGAAAGGTAGAAAACTCACTGGATGAGCTCCAGGTCGATATGAGGAACCGCGAGGAGGAATAACATCGCCAGAGCGCTGCAGGTTCTCTGGGAATTCTCTTAGCATGGTGGTGTGAGCCATAGGCGGGATTTCATGGTGACCTGCACAAATGGAGCGCATCATAAATCGGTTCTCTTTATTAAGACTCTGTAAAAGTCGCGTTAAATGAGCATGAAACTCTCCAAGGATGAAGAAAATGAACAGGTTAATGGACCAAGGCTTTTCAGTCCGACTGCTTTGTTGGTGTGTTGAAATTGTCTGGATTCAGGGCTTAGAACTTGGTTGTGGTGTAGTTTAAACCCCCCAGATGCCAAATCGGAAACTAAATCAGCATGGACCAGTCTGCTAAGAACCAATATATACTTATGGAAGCCTGAACAATATAAGATTTGTAAGACTGATACCGATCAGCAGCCACTGGCTCTGCAGAGGGTTGGTGCTTCCGGGTGGAAACTTGACGTCGGTGCTGGGGGTGATCTCACACTCTCCCCGGCTGCTCCCCACCGTGACCCCCTCCGTCACTGGCCCCTCGATCCGCGCCAGGGTGAGGCCGTGTGGCTGGCGAGGAAGATAAGATCACATCAGGGCAATGGTGAAGGTTTAAAATGGGGAAAGTGGCACTAAGAGAGCTGCTAGATGGGACTTACCACCACGGCAACGCCCTCGTGGACGAGTGAAGTGGAGGCGTAAAGGTGAGACTCCATCTTCCCAACGTACAGAGTAGGACTGGCAAAAAACAAAACTTATTTCAAACTTAAATTATTTTAAATCTTTAAATTAAATTATTTTGAACTTGTAACACTTCACAAAATGCGAGTGCATACCAAAATTTAGAAAAACATATTTTTTATGAATCTTTAATGCATTTTAAAACTCAAAACATTAAACCCATTTTTAAAAATGGTTCAAAATATTTAATCATCGAGTTTATAATCATCAGTTTATGGCAACCGTTACTTACACCAGCTGCGTCTTGGTGCTGTGCTGTTCTCGGCTGAACTGGTAGGTCCACCTCATGGTGTGAGACTGCGTGTTCTGGGCAGTAAAGGTCAGGTAGCGCAGTGTTTCCGTGGCGACGGTCAGGTGTGGTGCCCGGCGGAGGCTGTCCTGCGTCCACAGGTAAAAGCCAGCCACTGGCGAGTCGAATTTCTGCATCCACAGCACGTCCCCCGAGTCCCGGTCCACCGTCACCACCAGGCCGTCTCCGCTGGACGCCAAGTGGGACATCTCTGTCACACAAATAATACACACATTGTTGTCCAAGACACTCACATGTGTCAGAGAGTGTATTTGTGTGTGTATATGTGTGAGATTTACTGTAATCGTATTTCTGATCGTCGTAAAGTGGAGCAGAGTAGTCGTTGTACGTGGCGTTCCACCTCAGCTCCTGGGTCTTGGTGTCGTACATGGTGATCATGTATTCTAGAAGAAGAAAAATCAAACATGAATATGGATTAACATGAGGACTCACTTCAACGGAACTTAACAGGTGATAATATCTACACTAACACAAATTTCCAGTAACAACATCAGAGGGACGAGTGTATACATAGCAAAAAAGTTTAGATTTACAGATACACTTTTTCTAGAATTCAGCAGAACGCGACACAAAATACACAGTATTAACGGAAGACGGAAAAAAAAACAAACTTAATGCACTAAGTCAGTACCTTCAGTTCTTTGGAAACTTTAGCAACCGAGTCAGACTCTTTGCTTGAGTATTAAGTATTGGTCTCATGTACTATATATGCCTATAAATATATCAATTATGTACACCCCTTTGTGTGTATTTGTGTGTCTGGGTGTGGCCATCCAGGTGCTGACCTGTTCGGCCGATGTAGAGGAGAGGGGCCGAGGGGCAGATGGAGTCAGAGGAAGATGTGCTTAAACTCGTCTGTTTCTCACCCGTCTGAGGATCTACCACAAACCAGGTATCTTGTTTTTTACCTGCACAACAGACACATGCATAGTTAATAATCTGGAATTTGAAGTCTTGTATTTGAAGATTATGAAGATTTTGTATTTAACATGATGTTACATGCACTGCCAATCATGTCCAAGAACTTTTTAAAAATTCGAATTTCTTCATATGGTTGTGAGTTTATTGCCATGTAAAAAGACATGACATTTTAGAGATCAGCTACATTTAGCTAACCTGTGTAGAGCATTCCATCTGAGCTTCTGCAAGGAGATGACTGGACCAGCTCCGGAATAGTGAAGGGCAGTTTCTGGAGAGAAAAAAAATAGAAAAGAGAATGTGAAAGTCTGAATCGTCAGACAAGATTGATGAAGATTGAAAATATTAAATTTTTCTCACATATTTCCACTCCATATTAGATATTATTGCTATTTATATAACAAACAAATCAACATTTTTTTCTTTTGCAAGTTTGTAATCATAACAGCACAACTAAATGGACCAGTATTAGATTATTTTTTCAAGTTTATTCTTGTAACACAAAAATCTTGTATGATCCCAACCCTTACCATCAGTCCCTGCTTGTGTTTGCCTCCTAACACATAAAGGCTGCCATCGTTTGGGTCGGGAAGGAAACTCGGACTAGAGAGGACAAAATGACACTAGTAAATACATGCAAATAAAAAATAAATATAGTCAGCAAAAAAACAAGCACAAATACACACTTACTCGGGCAGGTAAACAGGAACCTGAATGACAGGATCTGAGAGAGAGAGAGATGCAAAGGTCAAAAACTTAGCTATATAACAAATCTAGTCCATGTTCAAAAACAGATAAAAATGGAAAGAGATGGAAAGATTTCTTTAAGGGTACCTTCTTTTAGGGTCCACTTGATGTCTCCGGTTTGTTTGCTGACAGCATGCAGACTCCCGTCCAAGGTGGAGACAAAAAGAAGAGACTCGGGGAGGGTGACCGCGCTGCCAGCTGCACACTGAGAGAGAGATAGAGAGAGAAAGAGAGACAGAGAAAAGTAACAAGAGCAAAGGGACAGATCCATGACTGGGATGCAGCAAAGTGAGTTACAGCAAAGCTGTTCTTGAATAAATAAAAAAAAACTAAAAACTTCTGGCTCAAGCCAGTATTTTACACAAAGGTTGGGGGGTGGGGATGGGAATCTGGAAAATTCCCTGTAATGTGACCAGAGGTGGCAAATTTGGTCACACAATACCACCAAAAGCACACATAAAAATTAATGTCATATGACATTTTGTCCAGTAAACTGTCTGTGTTCCCAAGGTGTGTGTGTGTGTGTGTGTGTGCAGACTGTAATTCAGCATTAACCAGGACATCCTGCTTCACAGCCGTTACACAAAGTACACACACACATACACTCAAAAGTTACAGGAACTGCACAATCGTTTACTTTAACTGAAACACTATATCCACAGGCTCTCTTAATGATGTGACACACCTATATTTGCAGTGTGTGCACTTTTGTCACCGCAAAGAAGCAACTTTTTTTGTGTGTGTGAGACTAAAAAGCCTACGTGAACAGACTCCAATGGACGTTGTAGATAGTATATGACTAATACATCACACATTATTACACATACAAAACATGTTTTAGTGATTTCTGAGGCAACTTCTGGAGAATACCTTCTTAAAAACTTAGTCGACTCATAAATTGTCAGATTGTATCAATAGTGTCAGTTATTACAATGCCAAGGATAATGGCAAATTTTTTCATGAAAAAGAACGCCTTCCCACTACACTACTAACTGACCGCTTATCAGGGTATTTTTGTAAAAAGATACATCACAACTACACTTTTACTGACTATTTATCCATTACTGACCAGGTGCTGGGTGACAAACTGAGGTGCAATGGCAAACTGGCAAAAACACTAGATCAAAAAGACAATAAAAAGGTTAAAATCAACAACTACTGACTATTTTGTCCCTTCATAATCTGTCTGAATAGTGTCAGCTACTACAATGTCATGGACAATGCCATGTTTTGTGAAAAAGGCCTCACAACTACACTTTCTACTGACTACTTATCGACTACTGACCGGCTTCTGGTTGACCAAATGAGAGGCAGAGGCAAAATCTGAGGGAAAACTACACCTAAAAGACATGAAAACGTTAAAGCCAACGACTAGTGACAAATTTGTCCCTCATAACCTGTCAGAATAGCGTCGGTTACTACAATGCCATGGACAATGCCAAGTTTGTTCGTGAAAAAGGCCTCACACCTATACTACGCGCGCCTCACAATACCAAAAGCGACAAAAGCTTAAACCCCAAAAAAGAGAGTAACTAGTTTAGAGTTTTTAACGGGTATATCATTGAAGTGTCCTCCCTAATTAAACAAGTTCCAGTACAGTTCTTTTTTGTTTGAGTCCCGAAATAAAACGAGTCTGATGGGTCGCGCCACACTGCCTCCCCACCCCCTTGTGCGTCCTAAAATAGACCCGCTACCATATTATTACCCCGACCTAGACGTAAACACACGGCGAAATTATTCTTTATTTACCTGAGAAAATATTACACCGAGGCTCGTCAGCAGGAACACACACATAAATCGTGGCCGGTCCATGTTTTATCTCTCTTTTACGTCGTTGCGTGACGGCTTGAATGTTACGGAGTTAGTGCCGAAATCGAAAGCACGTGAAAAAAGTCCATTATCGCAGTGTCACTGGCATTTTTAGAGCGCCATTCTGAATAACATTTCACAGCACGATGAATTCAAAGTGAAGCCTTTGACTGTCAGCGTCCATGTTGTCACAACAAATATTCCACGTTTCCGCGTTGGGATGTGACAAAATGATGTCAGTCAACGGGAACACCAACACAAAGGGGAAGGCCGTTTTGACGGACGGCGCGGCCAGCCAATCAGAGCCGTAGGAAGGCGGGGCTTAGAAGGAGCTGGATGTCACTTTGAAACACGTGGAACAATAACAACGGCGCGTCAGTGTTTGCCGAGGTCAGCCACTAAACTGATCGGAGAACAGCGTTTGGCTTTTATTCTATCATACTGATGTAGATTTGAGAAACGGTGTCTGATCTCAGTTCAGCAATTCCTCCCCCTCTCTGTGTACCCTGCATGTTTGGCAATAATATTTCAAGATTGTCATTTTTCTCATTGTTACTCTTGGTCTATTTGTGGAGAAATAAAGGCTTTCTATTATTTTGCCGTTGTGGATACTTTTAAGTGTTAAGCTATTAGCAAATATCGCATGTTTGGATCCTCAGACTTGTTCTTGGTTCAATTAGAATTCAATAATTTAATAATAATTTATACAATGTAATTATGCAATCGCAGACAAAGCCCCCTTTCATTTGATATTTATGCAAAAACTTCAATATACTGTAATATCGCTAATAATATTTACTCACAGTCATATTAAGTCATATTATAGTATATTGACGTCTTTCTTTATCACTAAGGTAAGAATAAAGTATATACAAAAATAGTGAAAAATGTTTTAACAAGTTTTATACTTCAAACAGTGACCGTGCATGTACGTTTAAGTCAGTGAAGCTAACCAGCGCGACCTCGGGAGATCGGCCAATCAGAGACCTCTACTCTCAGCGGGCCGGATGATGACCCGGATGTGGATTTAATGAACAAATATTTTGCGCGAAAACTGGCGCTGAGACTCTCTCGCTAATGGAATAACCTTTCTACAGTTTATTTTCATCGGTCCACCGACAGACAAAATGGACGAATACGATGAAATGTACGGAATCGAAGATGATTTCGAGCAGCAGTTCGCGGACGAGCTGGAGGTTATGGCCGAAATGGATCTTAAGTGTAAGTAGCGTGCCGATTTTTCGTTTTTTGGCAGACCACTTTGTTGTTGTTGTTTTATTTTTCTGTAAATATTTTACACGTAAAAATCCCAAGTTAATAGTAAGAGAAGATGCATTATGCAATATATTAACATTTTACGAAGTTTTTGTCTTATAATCGTAAGTTATTTCTCTTCTGAGCACAAGTTATTTATCTTGGGAGCACAAGTTAAATGCACTAATGCACAAATGACTTTACTCTTATTTACCGCTCCTTATCGCCCGATAGAATGACTTTCGTTAAAATTCACTATATAACAAATTTAGAGAGCTAGACTTATTTTGTGTGGCTGGGAGGAAATTGCCTTGCGATAAAGATTGTGTCACTACGAACAAGACAAAAAAAATCAAAGACAAGTCAAACAAGCATCGTAAAACGAAAGTTCAAATTTTTAAATAAATGATATTTATATATGATAAGTAAAATATTTAGTTTTCTTCTTGCAACTACCAAAGATTTGGTTTTGGGTCATCTAGTCTCCTGATTAGGTATTGCATTTTGCAGTAAGTCTTAAAGAACAAGACCAACCAAATTCCCCCAAAATGTCACACATGTATTTGTGAGTTCTTTGGATTGTATATGACCACAAAAAAGAGTAATGGCCCTTTCCTTTGGGTATCTGTCAAGGAGTCACATTGTTACTGAAAGTGCCAATGTATTTTTCTCCTCTTGATCTCTTTTGCAAGCTACTATGGGTTTTACACAATTTTTACAGCTTAACAGTATAAAATACATCATTTTAATAATCTCTCCCACACCTTATGACATGTTTACTCCTGCAGTCGAGGCCCCAAGCGGTGGGAAGGTGTCAGGATTTCGCAGTAAGAAGGCAGCACAGGGAAGCTTTGAGGAAGCCATTGCTTCTGCTGACTTACCGACTTCAACAGACGTGAACGTGGACTCAAGATCACCACCGCAGTCTGATGAAGAGTCTCTGAGTGAGTTTTTAACGTGACGTACTACACACACAAACACAATGATCACTGCCCCGATGCCTGATTTATCTCAATAAGTTAAAATATTGTGAACGAGGTCCTTCATTTTCAGTAATTAGTTTAAAAAGGTAAACCCTCATATATAGTGTATTCACGTTCATAAGTGTAACGTGAACTATTGGAAGCCTTCAAGCTCATAAAAACAGAAAAAAAAAAATCAGAAATCCAGTATCTCAAATTATTAGAATCTCATTTCGAATTTGAGTAAATTGCTATTGCTGTCTGCAACATTTCAATCTATATTTAATCCGTATAGTACTTATCTATACCTTATTAAATTCAATAACAAAAACAAATGACCCTTTTCACAACATTCAGGTTTTTTTTTAGATGCACAAGAAATAGCTTTGGGGTGTAGTTTGTACTCCTAGCTTAAACATTTTGTCTCATCTAGCCCCCAAAGCAAAAAAGCGAAAGCAAGACGTGGCCAAAAAACTTCATTTTGAGGCAACACAGGATGATGACATCACACCTCCTTCCTCTCCCGAGGTGTACGAGAGGACCAGGTAAAGTTTTCAGGGACCATCTCTGTCTCTCTCTGTTTTTTTTAAAGACTTGTCTTCTGTAAAGCCTATTTATACCTCTCCAAAATCCATAAACGTTGCAATTCTTTAAAAATGTCTACAACATGACATTCCATACTTACTATTCCTTTTCTCCCCCGTTTTGCGCAGCAGGCCAGCCTTTGCGCTCTCTTTGTCTCCCGACCGGCCCACAGTGTCGTTGACCCCCAGTGCGTTGGACATGAGTGGCTTTGCGGCGCTGCAGGAATCTCCCAAAGCATCCACCGTCTCAGCCACGCGTCACGCCCTCAAACGACCTCCGGCCACTGGAGACTACCTCACCGTTACGGACTCTACAGGGAACAGAGTTTATCTCAGCGTCAAGGAGGAGGACGACAGTAAGGTGTGTAGACATGCACTTGAAATAGTAGTTATTCATAGATATTGCTCCTTAAAACACTTAACAAATAATCACACACCAGAAATTAACTGTATTATGATATGAGAGATTGATAGGTACATGTTTATATGAATAATAATGTGGATGGCTGGTTGGATAGATAGACAAGAGGATGGATAGATGAAGGGATGAATACTATGTGGCAGTGTATATACACACACACACACACACACTCGCACTCGAACTCACACACTCTTACTTCACTAGCACTTCATTACATTTCAGATTCCAGATCCCAGGTTTTCCCGAAACTCCCAGAATGCACTGGGGCTGTTGGGTGTGCCCATAGAGGTTCTCAAAGAGCAAGTAGCAGAACGAGTAAGAACGATCACAAATATTTTGCATTATTTACGGTAAGTGGAGGGAACGATCTGTAGATCACGTCTGTTTTCTCTCCACAGCGCCATCGCCAATTGGTGGAAGACTCACAGCGACTAACGGAACTTCTCAACAGGTGAGTGCAGAGCAAGGTTTCAAGACATTCTTTACTCAGTTCCCTTTTCTTCATTAAAGAGAAAATAATGGCAAACTTTCCATTTCCAACCCTCTCAGTCGCACTTGTGTGTCATGCTTTATTTTTTCTCTTTATTCCTGTATCTAGTGGGATAGATCCTGAGCTCCTGGTGAATGAGGAGATGGAGGATCAGGTCAGGAGGTCAAATCAAGATGATAATGATGATGAAGAAGGTGCACTGGATGGAGGCTCTGCTTCTCGTTTATGGGTTGACCGTTTCTCCCCAAAGCATTATATGGAGCTACTGAGTGACGATGTAAGTTTTAATCTCATTAATCTAACTAACTAAACTAAAGAATGGCGCTTGATTATACTAGAACAACACCAGTATTTAGAATAAGTAAAGACAATGTGCCTAAAACAGCTATCATAAGTGTCAATCTATATCACAATAATACCAGTAAGACAGTTTATCTAAACGAATATCTCTCACTGCCATCTTTATTTTGGCCGACTTTCCCTTGTGCCTGACAGTTTATCTGTAAGTGTTTTAAAATTGCTCCAGGTTTAACCACGGACATGCAAACGCTTGTGAGTACGCTACGTGTGTGTATTTCCATTTCCCCTCAGTTCACGAATCGCTGTCTGCTGAAGTGGCTGAAGCTCTGGGACACGGTGGTTTTCGGCCGGGAGAGAAAACCTCGTGCTCCCGCCCCGGAGGTCAGGACCAATGCTCCGAACACACAAAAAAATCAAAACCAAAATCAGATGCGTTTCAAAACCAAAAGCCAGATCACAGAGGAGCTGCTGGAGGCTGAACTTGACCAGTACAAAAGGCCCAAGTTTAAGGTAAGAGCAACAAATTTGGGCCAAGTCTGCTGCACTGTTCATTCTGTAAGAGAAAATTATGAATAAAAACAACACGGACACCTAAACAGTACTGCATGCATGTGTGTGGTAATTTTAGGTTTTGCTGAGCCCAGCTTCTTTCTCTCTCTTTAGGTTGCTCTCCTATCTGGACCTCCAGGACTGGGCAAGACAACATTAGCGCATATTATTGCCAAACATGCAGGGTACAACGTGGTAGAGATCAATGCCAGGTAATACACACACCTTTACACAAGTATAGGAGCACATTCAGTCTAAGCTTTACTCTGCTGGATGGTTTGTGGCCAAAAGCACATCCCAAATTTTACATTTACAGCATTTAGTACAAGCTCTTATCTCATCTTTGTCCAGCGACGACCGCAGTGCAGAGCTCTTCCAGAAGCGCATCGACACGGCAACGCAGATGAAGTCCGTCCTGGGATCCAACGAGAAGCCCAACTGCCTTGTGATTGACGAAATCGACGGAGCTCCAGCTGTAAGATCCTCCTTCTGTTACTTCCTGCACCTCCTGTATGATGTTCATCTGATTGGTATAACCATCGTTTTTCGGGTTTCAGGCCGCCATCAGCGTCCTCCTGGCAACCCTGAACAGGAAGGACAGTCGGGAGGGAGACGAGTCCGGCACCAACCCTTTGAAGAAGAAAAAGAAGAAGGAGTCTGTGTTGCTTCGGCCGATCATCTGCATTTGCAACGACCTGTAAGCTTTAAGAACGTTTTAATACTTTGTTAGCTAACTGATAGCTTTTGAGTACCTCTGATGTTTAACTGTCCGTCCCGAAAGTTACGTTCCTGCTCTGAGACCACTGAGGCAGCAAGCATTCCTCTTAACTTTCCCTCCGACCCAACCTTCCCGACTCACGCAACGGCTGATGGAGGTAACAGTCGTCCCACACCTTCCAGCCATCAAATACACACACTTCTGTAAAAATGTCAGTGTTTTTTACAGTAAAATAAAATTGAATAAAATATTTTTAATGGTAAATATTAATGGAGTAACATGCAAATGTAGAAAATCTCAGTGTGTGGAAAACTTCTGACTAGTGGCATGTGAATGCCGCGCTTGTGATATTTTTTTTTTGTATGCACCTCCGTCAGATCACAAGGCGCCAGGGTATGAAGGCAGACACGGGTACCCTGATGGCGCTGTGCGAGAAAACAGACAACGACATCCGCTCGTGCATTAACACGCTACAGGTGACCTCATAAAATGCCAAATATTTATCTCCTTATATGCATATTTTTTTGTTTATTCAGACAATCAAGTTGGTAAAAACCTGAGCATGTTCAACACATGCATTAACACCGATTTCACCCACGTGTCGTGGTTTAGTTTCTTCACGGCCGAGGTCGAAAACACCTTGATCAACGTCTCGTGAACTCCATGTGTATCGGCCTCAAGGACCAGAACAAGGGACTTTTCTCATTGTGGCAAGAAATCTTCCAGCTTCCACGACTGAAAAGGTACATACACATTATTTCAGAGCTCATAATAAAACTTTCTCTGCATTCTGACCTTGTCTCATAGTTGGTTTTTGGTTGACCACTAGGAAGCGGATTGGTGGAGATGCGTTTGCAGGGCTGGTAGAGGCAGGGCTTAAAGATGGTGCGCAGAGGCTGCAGCACATCCTTCACCTGGCCTCATCCAATGGAGAGTTTGAGAAACTCACACAGGTATCTGTGCGCGCACACGTCTTGCAGTCTTTGTGAGGACCTTCTGCTGGCTCTATAGTGGCTAGATGTTTATACCACACACCACCCTTTCAGGGCCTGTATGACAATTTCCTCAGCATGAAGCTGAAGGACCCGGGACTGCTGGGAGTGTGCTCAGGCCTGGACTGGCTCTGTTTCTCCGACCTCTTAAACGAGGGCGTGCTACACGGGCAAAACTATTCCCTCATGCGCTACATCCCCTTCCTGCCTGCCGCCTTCCACTTCCTGTTTGCAGCCAACTCCGTCCCGCGCATTAGCTACCCCAACAGCCACTATGAGGTAAGACTTGATAAGTTTATTATAGTGTTGTACTTCAAAAGTGAACCTAACTACAGTAACAACAGTATTCCAGTAAAATGCACTGTCAACAATGTCCCATTAGCGAGCCCAACAGCCACTATGAGGTAAGATTTGGTTGCAGTATTTGGACAGTGAGAATTTAGATTTTTGCCTCTGTGCTATGCATGGCATGATACCAATATCGTAAATTTGGATATCTGTCAAATCCGAAAATAATATTTAAAAAAATGTCTGAATACATGACAGATTATTCTCTTATGCTTAAGGACATACTTGACAGTTTTCCAAACTAAAACAATGTAATAATTACTCCCCCCTATGAATATGCTAAGTTATTTATTATTAAAATAACCTCAAAAATTATTCATTTATTTGAGTCGTTATCGGACTGATATATCGAACGGATCCACGTATCGGATCGGTGCCATCTCTACTCAGTACCATAACATTGAAAATGTAGACTTTAAATCTAGGGATTTATCTGAAGTGTAGCTATAATTCAAAAACGATTTACCCGATTTTCCAGGCTCTTACCAAAACACAGTACACCAAGAACACAGTGGTGTCCATGTTGTCCGAAATCCCCCCTGCCATACAGAACAGAGTTTGCAGAAACACGCTCTGCTTGGACATCCTCAGTCTTCTTCTGGAACTTGTCTGCCCTAAACTACGTCCGGTGAGTTTGTGGCTTTGCTTGACTCTTGTGTTTGCCTCTTTGCCGTTGAGCTAACTGTGTAAAAGAGTGTGTGTGTGTTCGTAGGTTAACCCTCAGCTGTACAGCACTAGAGAGAAACAGCAGCTGTGTGAGCTTATAGACACCATGATCAACTATAACCTGACCTACAGGCAGGAGCGCAGCCCTGAGGGACAGTACGCTTACGTACTAGAGCCGTGAGTATACGTTCACACACTGTTCCTGTTGTGCGTAGAGGAGCATATGGATCATCCAGAAAGATTGACTTGTAGAGAGAGGGTGACGTTGGGAAAATGCTTTAGATGGCCTTGGTATTTTTTTTTTTTTTTTTCCTGCTCGTTGATGACCATCATATGTAGAAGATGGAATGAGAGGGAGGGCCATTTATTCATTGTATGGTCAAAGAAATCCATCCCTTCTTTCTGGGAACTGACGTCCTGATTCTGTTCGCAGCTTTGTGTTCCCAAATCCTGTCCTTTTTTCGCTTAATCTCACTATGAGATTTTTGTGCTTTTACACAAAGCTTCGACCAACATGTTCATGCTCACAATTTAATAGTCCAATCTACAAAAATGCCTAAGAAACATCTGTCCAAATCAGAAATCTGGATTTGGCCAAAATCCCAGATTTTGCAGCATGTAGGTTTGTGTGTATATTTTTATATATATATATATATATTTATTTGTAATATTTACCCTTGTTCTATTGGCTAAGAGATTATAGTATTGTAGTTGCAGATTAGAGTGCACTGTCTGCCTCCCTCTCTCTCTCTCTCTCTCTCTCTCTCTGTTCCTCTCTTCCCCTCCTTTCTGTCATTTTGCTTTCGCTCCCGCTCTCATTGTTGGTTGCGGATGCTGCCTGTTTCTCATCGCCAGGATACAAGTGGAAATATTGGAAATGTAGAACTTGTTTTCAAAACTGTTGGTGCACAACCTCTTCTCTGGACATTTCTAACTGGAAAACTCTGCCGGTGCTGCTCGAAAACTACACAGCCTCTCCAAGTCAGGGTTTGACCTGATACCTTTTGCCATTGTGATTTCCATTTCTGGTGGAATCATGCAGCACTCGTTTCTTCACGCCCGCTGTGAGCAAACCCTGGTGACGTCCGACTGGGGGATTCCGTTGCTTGTTGCTTTGTTGCTCCTCGTCCTCATTTACGCCTTCCTCTATCTGCCCTCCCTCTCTCATCGGCAGCTGCTTCAACAAGCGGTGGTCAACCACACGGACGCTTTCGCCGTGACGACTGGCAAATTTGACTGAAACGTGCCGCTAAAGGATGCGTTCCCGGCTTGACTGATGGCATTAGCTGGAAGAACTAGTACCTTGTCTGTAGATCTCAAATTTCCTTTGATTCTATGCAGTCAGCAAAGGCTTTCAGTGTAGAACGTTAGTAGCACAACTTTATTTCTCATCGTTGGTTACAGTAGTACCCTGGGCGAATGAGCTCCTTTGGCCCGTTCTCTGTCCCTCGTGTTTTTAATCCATATTTCCTTGTTGCAAATTCTTGGACATTGGAAGATGACCATCCAGAGCCAAGCGATCAGTTTGGTCAGCCAGTGTTGGCCACATTTGTACAAGATCTCCAGTTTTGTTGGCCTCACCGTCACTTCAGCCTCTTTGTGTTCTCTCATGGCGTTTTCAAGCCGTTCCCTAGATTTTAGTCTAGTTTGTGGGCCTGGCCAAGAAAGGGCAAAGCTGCAGAAGATGTTAAAGTATTGAGAAACGTTTGGACTTCCCTTTGAACAGTGTGCCCTCTTCTGCTTTTTTGGGTAGTTTTTACTTTTTTCTTTTTACTCTGAACGTGGACAGCAAAAGTGCACCATTTCTGGAACCATCTTGGGATCTTTTCGGTACTGTTGGGAAATAGGTATATGTCTTTGATCGGCACCGTTCATGAATGTTTTAAGGTACTTTTCTCAGACCAATTGTGAATAGCTCCCACACATAACCTCTTTATTACTGGAGTGTTTTGCCAGGCTGTAGTGACTTCTGTCTTTTTCTTTTGTTGAAAGCAAATATTTGCTGTAAATATGGTCAGAACTGCATCTTCTGTCCCCCACAGAATCGGCTCAGTTGTGGGTTTATTGATTTTGGACACACAAAACTGATGTGTTCTTCTGTAAACCATTACATTTTTTCTTTTCCATCCACAGCAACGTGGAGGATGTGGTACGGTTTCCCGGGCTACCGCCCCGGAGACAGCTGACCTATCAAGTGAAGCAGCTGATCGCCAGAGAGACCGAACTGGAAAAGATGAGAAGGATGGAAAGAGCCCAGCAAAAACGCAACCCACAAAAAGTAAGGCATATTTCTCTTCAGGGTGTGGCAGCTTTACGGTCACTTCTTTATAAAATTCTAGACTGAGCTTCCGAGTGGTTTTGTACACACCCAGAAAAGATTCACCATCATTCAATGTGCCTTGTCATGTTTTCCCTTGCAGACTGAGGTGGTTGGAAAGGAACAGCAGGTGAAGGCGAAGGTCGAGGCGAAACAAAAGACAGGCATGAACCACCAACAGCGACTGGAGAACATCGTCAGGGAGACTGTAGTTGACAGCAGGGTGAGTCTGCACTGGCAGTTGGAGCAGTTTAAAGAGCTTAATGCAGAACATTTAACGTAAAATGATCACCAGCGTTAATTTTGGCAGCTGCTTTAGATTTACACTCCCAATAGCCAGTGCTACAGGCCCCAATTGCTAATGATAGTTACCAATAGTGGTGAGTCTCAGCATTCCCCAGCGGCTAGTGCTACGTTCCCCACACCTTGTGTGCGGTCCCTAACGGCTATGCTATAGTCCCCACACCTTGTGTACGGTCCCTAACGGCTATGCTATGGTCCCCACACCTTGTGTACGGTCCCTAACGGCTATGCTATGGTCCCCACACCTTGTGTATGGCAAACATTTTACATCATACAATTTGTCAATCAAATCAGTATTGTAGCTGTGCATTATTTTGGATCTGAAATTTGACGCTGGACATATCAGTGCCCTTAAAAAAAATCCTGTCTGCTTAAGAAATGCTAATATTTACTCTCAGGACAAATCCTTACTCTTTTGACCCTAATGTAAACACGTACGAGCTCTGTCTGTAGGTCTTAACCTGGGATTAATTGGGGTAAAAGGGGATCAGCGTTGGACGTGTTGACTTTTAGGTGGCTTTAAAGGCATTACACGGACGCCCTTGAAAATATGTTATTTTTCCCTTGTTTTTGCAGCCTGAAGTGGATTTCTTTGGACGAGCTGTGGTTCCAAAAGAGAAGCCTTCTCTCAAATCACCGCCAGGTCAGTCTCAGCCTGTTGGTTAGAGTGCAAACACTTCCTCGTCTATAAGTGTGACAATTTTGCTGATTATAATCACGATACTACTGAACTGATAATCCTGGAAGATTTAAGCTCATTTCTTATTTAAAGTGTTCATCGTCTTTATCTTCTGTCTATATATCTCTAGGTGAAGATGGGAAAGCGGCTGGAGTGCTGCAGATTGGCAAAGCCGTGGGTAACAGCGACGTTTGGTTCAGGTTTAACGAGGGCGTTTCCAACGCGGTGCGGCGTAACGTGTACATTAGAGAATTACTCTGAAGAGATTATAGATTTGGATATTTTCCTCCCATTTTGTCTTGTTGTCATCCGATAAATTTGTAGTCAAAACTTTGTCCAATAAGAAAATTCTGTGAATAAACATCTTTGAACTATTATTACCTCAGATTCTTTAATGGTTTATTAAATGCAGTTTGTTCTTTTCACAAGGTGTTCCCTAATCAATATTAGACCAACAAATGAGAGTTTATGAAAGAAGGAGTATTAACAGAGTGCTTGAAAATACTCGTCATGTGCAAGATTACATCGTTTAGAGGTTCTGAGTGTTGGTTTTGATTACTTCTAGATTCGTTGCCCAGCAAAAACAATTTTAAGGTTTAAATTTGTTTCTAAGTGTACTAAGATTAAAAGACTAAATATCACACGTCTCATTACTACTTTGTTTTTCCCTAAAGTACAACACATTTCCCAGAATCCACCCAGGGGTTGTCATTCATCAGCTCAGCGTTCAGGAACGGATCTTCAGCCATTTTCTCCTCGATCCATTTCACAAGCCTGGAATTACAAATTAATGCAGCGTTCAGCAGCGTGTTTTAGAGGAACAAACTGGTCCTGTTCACACTTGGGGTTAGCCTCTGATCACAAGTGGTCGGCTCCAAGTGTTTAAGTACTTGAGTATGTGTTGTTTTTAAGTACTATTTTACATACCTGATTATTTTTTGTACTACTTATATTTGAGTTGTGGATCATTTGTAGTATAGGGGTACTTAACATCGTACTTGAGCAGTGATTCTTTGTAACTGCACTGAAATCACTTTAACTACTTGTACTTTAAGAACTTGTACGGTATGTTACTTTAATCAAATCAAAAAACGTCAAGTATATCTTGTAACAATTTTACAAACAAAATGCTGTTACTGCTCAAGTACTGTGTATTTCAGATACTTTTACTTTCGAGTAGTATTCTAATTTGGGACTTACTGGAGTCGTTTTTTATTTAAAGAATTACTTCCACTCATGATGGGATTGTTTACTCACTCGGGGACAGTCACAGAGGATTTCTCTCTGGCAAACTGCAGCTGCAGCTTGAGACTTTCCACCTCGTTCTTCATCTGTGTCTCGTCCCACTCGTCCATCTATTAAAAAATACGACAGATGTAGGTGCAGTCTCTGTGCATTCCTATCAAAGCACATGTTCATATCGATTTATCCCTCTTTATTAAACCACCTTTCCTTATGCAGTTTTACAATATTACCCTATTGATGCTTTGGTCATTAGATGATCCGTCTTAATGAAATATTACATTTGAATAATGAAATGTATGAAAGTCTGGATAAATCATTATAATTTAACAAATCAATTTGTAGAGACCCTTTTGCTCTTATTGAATAACTATTCTGCCAGATTACAAAGATCAATGTACATTGTCACATTTAAAATACTCAATTCAAGGGAATTAGTTGTTTTCCCTCATTTTCTACCAAAGGCAGAGTGAAAATAAGAGGAAAGCATTAAACACCTATTTACTAAAAACGCTGGAGTTGCAAATATCTAAAGGAGTAGCATCACAATAGGAACCATTAATTGTATTTTATAAAAATTACAATTCATCTTTCAATTATAACAGATACAAGAATTATAAGATTACAATTAATAGGAACAACTGTAAAGCAGCTAAAATCTCTAAAGCAACCAAATGTGATAAACATTTGTCTGTTGATGCTTTAAATATGGAGGACATAAAAGATTTTTTCCAAATTAAGAGTTTAAAACTCACCTTATCTGTACTTTACGTGAAGGTCAAAAATAGTGATACAGTCAAACCAACTGGACGTCTAGGTCTCCGAGACAGAGCTTTGTTCATGTGGTTCACGCCCGCGATGATGCCACAACACAAGGGGCCTGAATTTGCTTGTTACCCAAATGTTTTGAACTATGGTTTTAACAAGGGGTGGGGCCCAAATTTGACTCTCCAATGTAAATCACATGTAAAGAGTTTTTGTGACTTGTCTCTGGTTTACCTCGAGATCACTCCTACTTCAGGAACATGTTGCGCTTCAATCACTGCTCAAATATCTACTGAAAATATAAACATACCATCAAACTTTACAGCCGACACTGGTTTTGTGTCTTTTGATGTATGAACGCAGCTTTTATGTGATAGACAGTGATACTTATTTCCAAAAAGCAACAAAACAATTCAACAGTCCTGCATCCAGAACATATTTGCTGATCATCTGTAAAGACCAAAAAAGGAAGCCGTCTTGAGACCACCTGACTTCGAAAATTCAAACTTTTCACTTTATACCCAAGTTGGGGGCAGTTGGTGACGGTTCGAGTTGGCTTCGGGACCGGAGGGTCGCCGGTTCAAGTCCCGGACCAGTAAAGGTACCACTGAGGCAGTCATGAGCAAGGTACCATCCCCAAGCACTGCTCCCTGGACGCTGCACGTCAGCTTCCCACTGCTCCCTCACAGATGGGTCAAATGCAGGGGTCACATTTTGTTGTGGTGCGTTACAATCATCACTCTTCTCCCAACATGGCCAGTCCACATTTCCTCAATGCTCCTGTCCAGATTCTAGGGTTATGACGCCAACTTTGTCAATACTTCTGGGCTCGTGTCCGGACAGTCTTCATGGAGCAACTTGGGGTTAGAGGTCTTGCTCCGGGTCCAATGGTGGTAGTGCTGGAGGTAGGATAGAGCTGGATTTGAGCCTACAACCTTTTGGTTCATTTGGTGAGTATCCCATGACTACGAACACTACCACGATTAGTTAAACCAGTCTGTTCTACTGGGGGGGGGATATTAGAAATGCAATAATCCACATTGATATTTTATGTGTAATATTTTAATTCAAAGTGTGACAAATTGACTTCATCCTGTAGCTAATATGTAACACAAAGACAGCAACAATGCAGATCAATACTGCACATTAACAGTAACGTTTCTTTTTCTACAAATATTCTAACGCTACCTCTGTCCTTCACGGACATTTAATTCCCTTCCAAGACCTCCATCTCAAACACATTACCACATGAAAGAAAAACACTAGACGCATTTCTGGCTGCTTTTCACCATTTTCCCAACCCCAGCAGCCTTCTCTACTCCACGTAGCCACTCGGCACATTTCAGCAGCACGCTCTGGTCCACGGGCTGCTCCGTGGCTTCGTATTCCACGTCATCATACTGATGGTTGTCATTCAAGAGGGAGATTTTCACCAGCGGGACGTTGGGCCGAGACCCACATGTGGCTGGTTGTTCCCTCCTTTGAAGCGCAGCCTTGCGAAGCTGCTTTTCCCGACTGCGTTTCTGGAGAAGCAAGGCGGCCTCGGGCGTGAGATTCACGAAGAAACCCTCGGTCTCCTCGTTTCTTGAGCTTAAGCTTCCCGAAGAGGCTGGAGAGCTGCGAGAGTCCTTTGACAAACTCGATGAGGTGACTGTTGCTGATTTGCTGCTGGTTGACTTGCTTTTCCCGGAGCTTGCTGCTGACGCACTTTTGTCAAAGCTGGATTCCATAAAACTGCTGCCTGACACGCTCAGAACCTCAGCAGGCTGCGGGGTCGAGATCCAGGCACTCGTGCCTTCTAGCTGATGTCCGGCTTTGACGCACCTCGTGGGAAGCTTGCTCTTGAGTTGACTTGCTTTTTTGTCCAGTCTCTTCAACCTGTCGTTCCAAGAACTCTTCTCGTCCGAACTGCAGACGGCGGACGACAAAGACGACGTCTGGCACAGCAACTTCTTTTTAACCGTGCCAGAAAAACTCCGCGGCCGGGTGGCTGGTGGGAACGGCATCTTCACCAAGAACAGCAGCACATAAGACAGGAACTCTGCCTTGGAGGCAAAATGGGGGAAAAAAGGGACACAACCAAAAGTGGTCCCCGCATGACCTGCCGGAGGTGAGGTTGAGGTCCGGTCCGATATTCCCCACATGCAACCAGGTTGGCGATACGTCAAGAAAGGAACTGCACACCGGGCAAGCGTGGCTTTAAGTAAGCTTTGGAAACGGAGGTGTGGCATTGACGTGGCTTATGACTTCTCGGGAGTGGGTTGTAGATTAGAAAGCTGGTTACATAACAGGGCAAACAGGGTGAAGCGTTATCTTCGATTCTGCAGAGTGCTTAAATTGAAGGCAAGGGGAGTTCTTTAAGCCACTTGAAGACGTTTCATCTCATCCAAATTCCAGTTGTATTCGATCGAAGAATTCAAGACTATCAAGTCCTGGATGACTTTAAAAATACACAGACCCAAACACTTACAGCCTGATAGAGGTCTGACCATTTGATTCTCCCTAATTTGGCAAAAGCTTGGTATGGTAGCAGTCGAGAAGATTAGAAATCCTGTTAAAGCCCATGTTTGTACCAATGGCTACATGAGATGCTCTTTGTTTCTCAAATGGAAAACTAGACTCTAGTGTGACGGAGCCTCAGGAATAAAAGTGGAGGATCTCAAGACCTACTGAGACCTTCATATACAGTACATGCTTGGTTAATATTCAGACATCGCAAACAGACTACTGTGGAAATATTGATCTGTGAGCCTGTGAAAAGAGGATATGGTCGTACTGCCACACCGTTCCCGCACCATCACTAGCTATTTTAAGGCTCAAGCTGTTTAATTCCCTTAAAGTATTACCATACTCACGTGCCGGTGTTTCCCCAGTTAAAGGATTTGGCGCTTAGCCGGAGCTAATCTCTGCGTGTTAGAGAAAGTGAGAGTGAGGCCAGGAGAAGTACAGCAGCAACATCAGGAGTTGTTTCATACGTACTAGTTGCTTTTAAGAAACAAGTTTATAGATGAGTATTATACCACCACCACCACTACCCCAAGAAATGTGATGGAACCATCAAAACTGAATTTGGACATTCCTTTCATAATTTTATTGTATTTAATTTGAACTCTTCACCTACATTACCAGATAAAAGACACTGCTTTAAAGATCATCAAATAAATGTGGGTGAGTTACTGTATACTATAATTCTTCTTTGGCAGCAGCTTTCTGTGCATCCAGATATTTTTTCCTCTCTATCTCTTCCTGTTAAACAAGGCACATTGACCACTTATTAGTTTCTTTAATAAATAACACAGATGATCTAAGATGAGAGATAGAGAGAGAGAGAGGGAGAGAGAGAGAGGGAGAGAGAGAGAGAGAGAGAGGGAGGGAGGGCACCTTGGCTTTGTCCTTCTTTGCTTGTTCTCTTTCTTCATCCACAAACTCAACTATCGATTCCAACCTTCTTTGGCCAGAGTATGACAGCACCTAAAAATTTTAATAACACAAATTATCTATAGAACATTTTTTGGATAGCTGTATGTTGGTGTTTAAAACTTACTGTAGCAATGGTTTAAGGCCTCTCACCCTTTCTGCGTATACTGCAGGAAACAGTTTAACGGCTGGATGCGTGTCTGCCATGCGAAGGTTCACGTCGTTTGCCGTAATATCGATTCTGGCCACCACCACATCATCGCGGTCCTCATAATGCCGGCCCAGTTCTTCCCACAGAGGAAACAACTCTCGACTCTCTTTGCTCCAGGGAGCATCTGAACGAAAACGTTGGGTTACGATCTTCCCATTCCGACACTAAACTAAAAATATGTTGCTGAAATTTTTATATGTAATATATTTTAAACAAATTAATATAAATACACTAAAGCAGCAATTACTTGTATATTTAGAATATATTTTGAATACATTGGCATATGGACGATATATCAGTCAAGCGATTCATGATGCAACTGGATTAATATATTTTATCTGATAAAATCTGTGAATTGTTTTTTCAAATTTCATTAATTTGATCTACTTTCCTAATTATATTCTTACTTTACTGAACTATTTATTTTAGACAAAGACATTTATTTTTTCTAGGGTTAGTAACATAGTAACTAATGTGATAAGTGTTCATTTAGTTAGCTACTCCCACCAACACTGAGTATAAAGTACACGACAAAACAATGTTCCAGCACTTACAGAACAGGATTAAGACGTTTTTATCCGGATTAAAGGCCACTCTCTCAAAGTTGATGCCCACCAGCTCCTTCACTGGCTTCTTATCCCACCCATCAGGAACTGGCTCACTTTGCAGCTTTGCCTACACACACACACACACACACACACAATTACAATATAAATCGTACGTTTTGTCATGATACCATATTATATCCATTCAATGGACAACAAATCGATGTTTGCTGGTTCCACAAAGTCTGCTACAACGTCATTTTGATTTGTTCCGTTTCAGGAAGCAGTGCTCGATATGAGACAGTACTGTATAATATGCTGATTTAACACCATCACTACCATTCTCATCAAATCACAACAAGCAACTAAACTGTCATGTATCGATCAATGTTATCGTACCACCCTCTAAAGATTACAGCGTGTTGGAGCATTGTGATGTAACACCAGGAAAGAGAAAAGACAGGTTTGTAAGTTTGCCACATACCTTAGCTTTCCCTTGAAGATAATCCTGGCAGAAGTCAGTAAGTGTTTGTATATCTATTGTATCGGAAGATAACTGATATTGGAAATTGTCTGTAAGGTTGACCATGCGAACCAACGCTCCCCCTGCACTCCTCACACGGAAATATTCCATTATTCGTCCGTTCCGGGGCTCGGCCGCGTCGATCAGCACAAACAGCACCTATAGACCATAGAACAGGAGGTGAAAGAAGGTCCAGTTAGAAGACCTTTCTTAAAGCAAAGGTCCGGAACGTCATAACACCCAACGTGCATTTTGATTTGGCAAACGCAATATCTGTTAATATAAATCTGACATCAGATCCATATCAGACTTGGTAACGATTGGAACAGCAGATCGCCTGCTTAGGACCCACCTTGCCTCTGAACAGCTTGGCCGTTTTTTTGAAGGCATGATATATTTGCTTGAAACCTTTCTCCATTTTATCCATAAACAGGATCAAGTGATTAGTCAACACAGAGTTGAGGATCTTGGACGAGGTCTATAAAGTAAGCACAGAGAAAGGATTTTAATGAAACATAAAAACCTGGTCAAAATCCAAAGCATGTAAAGTTTAATAAAGTCCTAATAAAGTTTTAGGAAAAAGGGATGATACCATTCACACAGTTTGGACAAATTTATTAAAGAAGTAAATCTGCAAACAAATCTTGCAGGCTTTCAAAGTTATGGTCATTTATTACCAGAGAACGTCATAGTATTTATATTTTTTGACATGAAAAACAGGGAAAAAAACGGTCTGTAGATGGAATATTGACAAGAAACACAACTCGGTCTCTTTAATGCGCTGAAACTTTGAAGCCATGAACTAAGGAAGAGGATGCAATTCCTAACGAACATAGAAAGGGATAAAAGAGTTAAAAATGAGAAATGATAGACTGTTTAAAGATGTTTATGCTGGTTATTACAGTTCACCTAACAGTTAAACTATGAGCTGGTGTGTTAATGTTCATACACCGCCTTGTGGCCAGGCAGGGAATAAGTATTTTGACGAAATAAAATTGACAAGAAATGCAGTGCACCAGATTTTCCTCACAAAGCTGAAAATGTTACGCTTCTCTTTGATGAAAACTGTGGAGGGATTTAACAAGACAAAAAATGCAAAGAAAAATAAGAAAAAATATTGGAGAGAGTTATTACCTTGCCATTGTACTCAGTCACTAGGGGCATCTCGTGGACTCTGATGAAGTTGATGAGAACATCTTTCACCGTGTCGCTCGTCACTTCATACTGCTCTGCAAGTTTCGACTGGGGAAAAATACACGTTCAAGATACACGTTTTTTAAATTACCACAAATAACGCATCGGCTTTGCCTAAGCAGTGCATCATCGTAAAACAGACTGCCCGAGCCCTCGTGAAGTCTGATTTCTAGAATATTCTTACCTTTCTAAGGAGCACCACTGAATCCTCTGTTATATTGTACTTGCTGAAGATCGCTTTGCTCCCGGTTACACCAAACGGCAGGTCGGCTACATCAGCGGCCACTCGGTAAAAGATTTGTACTGCACCGTTCTCAACGTCCTAAAATCACAAATATGAAGGTAACTGGGACTCGTTCACCGATATATACGTTTGTTCTTATGTAATTTGGTACAACAAACATGCAGTGCAGGCGAAGCTACTTTAAAACAGTAGCTTTTCAAGCTACTAGCTACTTATGATTAAACGTCTAATCGACAGTCAAAATCCAAGCAACAGCTAAGCGCAAGTCCCGGAGTGTGTTCACGACCAGAAAGCCCTCCAGAGAGTGATCCGGGCAGCAGAGCGCTGCTGCACGACAGCTCTCCCTTTTCTGCAGGACACTTACACCAAGAGATGTAGGACCAGGGCAATCAGGATTATAAAAGACTCATCTCATCCCGGAAACAGACTTTTTCATCTTCTGCAATCAGGCAGAAGTTTCCGCACCATCATGGCCAAAACAGAGAGACTCAGGAGGAGTTTCTATCCTCAGGCCATCTGTTTTATGCTCCTACTCTGTTTGCTACATGCTACATTGTTCACTGCTGTGCAGCTGCACTCGGCACTTTAAACAGTCACTTTTAATAGTCACACTGCATCTGTCAGCGTGTATACAAGAACAGTTATTTATTTATTTGTACCTTTCCCTTATCTCCTTTTCATTCCAGTTTGTACTGTGACTTTATTTTATTTTGAATTTAAATTGTATTTTATATTTTTAATTATGCCCAATTGCAGTCAGGAGCGGTTCAGGATACATTTCACTGCATTTTGTACTTGTATAACATGCATGTGACAAATAAAGAATCTTGAATCTTGAATCTAGTTAAGGTAGCGTCCCCAAGCACTGCTCTCCGGGCGCTGCCCACTCCTCCTTCATGGAGCAGCACTGTGTGGTGTGTTCACTATGACAATATGATCACTTACTTAAACTCAATTAAAATAGTTGTCTTTGTAAAAAGATAAACTTATTTATTTTTGTAACATTGTGGCTCTTTAACATCCTATAATGCTGCTTGTAAAAAAGACTACGGCATTTTAAAAGTAGCTTCGCTACCAATAAACTACTGACAAAAGGAGTTAGCAGCTTAAGTTAGTAGTGTTGACACTTGTAGTTAGCTGCTCCCCAACACTGCAAGCAGATGAAGTAAAACGTACATAAGAGTGCTGTTCACCATTTATCTAGGACCAAATCTCAAGTGACACTGGTGTACGTCACAAACTTTGTGAAAACTGCATTAAGAACAAATGAGCAAACTGAAGGAAACCTCCAAATGCACAAAAGATCGGACCTTAAATAATCCCAGGACTACCACGTCGTCTTCTGCCATAAAGCTCTGCAACTGGTCGAGATCGCTGATGAGGTCGGCACTCGGGCCCGTTCGTCTTTTGAGCCATGTTATAATGGACGAGGAACTCTTCAGAACTGGACGAGAAGAACGTAGTTGAAATGAACACATCAGCAGTATAAACCAGCCCGTATCCATTAACACCATCACTAGTGGAGTACGGCATAGTCAAACATCTTTTAAAAAGGTAAACCTTTAGGAGAAACATGACCTCTGAGCTGTGGTCAACCCCCAAAAATACTTCCCAGACTGTTTTTCGAGCTACACCTTTCTCTTCGACGGTCGACACTCGCATCAAAAGGTTTGAGATTTCAGCAAATCACAGAGTGAGGAACTCTCGTTGGCTTACCTGGGCAATGAACGGGGTTGTGCTCGTCTCCGTCGAGGTACAGCCGTAAAGACGGCACACTGGTCACGGTTAGCGTCTTGGCAAGGTCTTTCTCTTTAGCCACGTTCACCCCACCCAGCTTCACCGCCGACTTGGCCTCCTTCAGTTCTCGCGCAGCGTTCTCAAATTCCAAAATGGAGCCAAGAGATTCTCCAGAGAGAGGAGCGTCTACAGCAAAAAAAAAAAACACATCCCCAACTGGGATTAAGCTTTGACTAGATTAGCTTTGAGTATCAGCACTGAATGACCATTGGTAGTGCAATTTATTTCAAGGCTAGGCTTAATCCATGTCTCTGACACCAGCACAAAAAGCCTTACATATTGATTGGAGCTTTGTCAAATACAGAACTGCTCATGAGATTACAGTTCCGTCATCATTTCAGACGCTCTCTCCTGAGATATAGGGCAAGAACGTTTTCACCTCCACCTTACCGCATCTAAACTATGACAACGTTCATGTCAAATCGAACAAACGCCAAATTTCTTCTAGTTCCTAACGACAGGGACAACTCTGGGTAAAGGGCAGAGGTGGAAAGAGTACTGAAAATTTGTACTCAAGTACAAGTAGTGTTACATTGGTTAAAATGTACTCAATTACAAGTAAAAGTACTGGTGTTAAAAAATACTTGAGTAAAAGTACAAAGTACTCTTCTCAAAAACTACTCAGAGTATTAATTACTTTTTAACCGATGGATGTTTTATTGCGTCGTCAATAGCAGGCATTCGATTCGATTCACCAGTATAAAATATCTACGTTCATATCTCGTTCAGCACATTTCTCGGATGAACAAGGTATAGAAAGGCAGTTTGTTTTGTAAATAAATGTAGAAATAAAGCAGGAATTTTTGTTTTTAAAACAATGACAAAAATGTTTTTGAACATGCATAGAACAGTTTAAACTTTTCCCAATACACTGCGAACAACGAGCAGAAAGCGGGCAATCTCCGTCTTTCGCCATCATTTCTGAGTTGACAGTGCTATATCTCCGTACAGCTTCTTCGTCTCCAATCTTCAATCCTCGTGGTTTGTACTCCACTGTAGTACCTCCAGAACTCTTCTTTCTTTCACTGCTGGAGTTGATGATATTTATACGTCATAGATTAATTAAGTCATGATTACTGTGTATTGGCTGCAAAGATAAGATGAAAGGTTTATTAATTCAAATTGGGGCGTACTCAATGCGCATTTGATTTATAAGTAGCAAGTAGATTACATAGTATGGGGTGTACTCAAGTGCAGTAAGTACATGAAAAACTTCTCAACAGGCTAGAAATGCAAAAATCTCTTAATTACAGTAACGTGGTGTTTTGTAATTCGTTAACTTTACACCCTTGGTAAGGTCTCGGGGAAGCTATAGTGGGGTTTTGGGTTCATGAGTTCGACCCCAAATCTTCCAGTCACCAACGCTTAATCCCTATCGGGGTCGCTGGGTCCGGAGTCTATCCTGGGGGACTACAGGAGGTGCAAGGTGGGGACCAATCATGGGTGGCTGCCTTGTCCAGGGACACACACTCACACACTCACCTTGGGAGGACGGTTGGTGGCTCACCAAATCAACCTCGACTGGCCGCTTTTTATGCTGTGGGGAGAAAACTACATTTGAAACCACTTCCTGAAGGCCCCCCAGCCCACTTGAGGTCGAACCCAGGACCTTCGCTGCTGTGAGGTTGTAAGTGCTAACACTTCGCACTTCATCACCCAGAGACTCGTCACCAGAATTAATTCAACAGCTTGCTCCTGTCGGATCTGGGGACTGGGTCTTTAGAGGTGGGAACTTATGTATTGAAAGAAAAAGAAACAAATCAAGTTGACACACAGAAATTTTAGCTGGTAGCAGGTGCTCAAAAGATAAAAGGTTTTAAAATGTATGGAGTTGATTAAATAAATGCAAATAAACAAAGCCACAGAGTGAAGGTCATCATAAGCTGGTCAATCAAACTTTTTCTCATCATCACAATTTTTAGAGACCTACCTGAAAATGAAACTTTAACACAAAACGTTGCTGTGATCATATTTGTAATTTACTGATTAGTTTATTATAAATAAAGCCTATAAAATAAATTGATGAGGAAAAGCTAATGTTTTACACTGAAGCCCCAGCATTCAGTAAAATCTATAAGTGCTCTTCACTGCTGTGATGATTAGTTCCTACTAGAAGAAATCTCAAACAAGTAGCGATGGTGAATATCAAAATCTCTAAGGAAACTGTATGAAGTGTAGAGAGCAATCACTGGTGAGGCTGCTTCTTGTACCAACCATCATCTCAATTACTTACAGAAATTTTCCAGCAGTTGCTTGTGCGCCAACAACTTCAGTTAAGTTATATCGTCAGAACAATACATTTTCCTCCAGTATAGATTCGTAATCTCGCTTCAGACGTTGACCAGACACACCTCAGCACGACTCGACATTACCATTGCAAAACGCTTCTTGTGTTTATACAAAGGCGCTCGACATAAACCACTCCGTTCCGACCTTTAGAGTGCTGCGTAAGGAAGTGTGCACGTCTAACCACTCGTAGTAACTGATATCAGTATGTACTTTGGTAATGCACTGATTTCCAGCCAATGGGAGACGAGACTAAAGCTCATAAAAGTACCATTAGCAGAAGCACAAAACTGCGTGAGGGGTGACCTTCAGCTTATTCAGGTATTTCATATATTCAAAGGGATTTTAAACCTATTAAATCAAACAATGAGAGCTTTTGCATGAGATAAGAAGAAATGCACGCTAGTTTATCTTAGCTATATACAGAAATCCCATTTCGACTGGCTCTGCTGATAGGTCTACTAAACCACCGGAAAACAAACGCTGTTATTATCGGTTAGCTTCCAGCTTCATATTTCCTATTTGAAAATATACAGAAATGTTAATAGCAGTTTTCTTGCACAGCTTTAATGATAGATATTCTGTAGCAGATCCGTTTTAATCAGGCGAGATATCTATAGAGCTCCTCCCCCAGGAGCAAGTTTCAAGATTCCTTAACATTAGTCTTTTCCATCCAAGATTTTTATCTTAATTTTGCATCAGGTAGAGCTGCTCAATATAGAGAGGAAAAATGACAATATTTTTTCTGGGAATTTAATTTCTAGGATTTAATTTAAACAAATGACTTAAAAAGTTTGATGCTTAGAAAGAATCAACCAGTACAGAACTATTTTTGGGGTTCAAAACCATACTTTCAAGAGACGTATCCGAAAACTGGAACGGAGCCAAATTTTGAAAAATGATTAAGCCGACTAAGGCCTGTTTACACATATCTTCGGATATTTTGAACACTTTTTATGGTTTGGGCCTTTCGTTTTACGCCAAGTAGTTTTAACCTACAAACAGATATTTTCTTTTAAGCGCCCTCAAAGTGAAGATTTTTCAAAGCGCTGGATTCTGTGGATCCGTGTAAACAAGTAAAACACACTTTTCTTAAAATGTGTTTACTTCTGTAGTGCGCATGAGGTGGGGCATGTCGCCTGCCATTCACCGACACGTGGTAAACATTCGAGTTTAGAATCCATTTTGTGTTTGTGTAATAAAGGAGATTTTTTTTTTAAACCAGTGTCATGTAACATAATAAAAACTTTTTATAAAATATCTATGAGCCTTTAGAACATAATCACGGCTCTCATTTACATTTTGAAATATTGAATATGCATGACAGATAATTGATATACTCAAACGCTTCATAGAGGAAACTCCGTAGCAAAAATTTTATTTAGAAACATTAACATCACTACTACCACTGACATTATTGTATAGGCAAACCATGCGGGTATTAAACTTAAGTATCAAGCTTATGCTTAATATTACACCTCCCGGTCTTAAATTATCATCACCATCATCATCATCATCATCCCTGAGATTATCATCAACCAATGTCATTTTTAATTAACCTGGACTTGTCATTGCTCCAGAACAAAAGTTATTATCGTTTTGTTATGACGCCAGAGCACACACTCCAAACTTACAATGAACAAATCCATCTTTCCTTTTTAGATAATATAATATTAAGGTGTAAGGGAGGATGTGAAATGTGCATGCCAAAGCAGATTTCACCATCAGGACCAAAACAAAGTGCATTCAGCTGTAACAAGGTGCAACATTTTTAACACTCACTCTCCCCGTCACACACACACACACGATTTATAACCAAAAAAACACAAACTGGGGCCGGGTGGCGTAGCAGCATCTATCCTGGTACTGAGATTTGGAACAAAGATTACTCACAAGGTTTCTAATTAATGTTAATCTCTACTAGTTAATGCGGAGAAAAGAATGTGTTGGTGAAATTTTTGGCTTAAGAACCTCCCATTAGCGTTTATAAATAAAAAAAAAAAAAAGAAAGAATTGCCCCACAGGCTGACGGTCGCCACACCACTGACCTCATAATAAATGCAGCAGTAGAGGTTGTCATGGCTATCTCTTAAATATCAACATTCTGCACTTATTCCTTCTCTTAGTCCTTATTCACATTATGGAAAGTCAAAACCGTTTTGCTCGTCATGGCCATGCCTCTTCTCAGCTGGCCAGGGCTTTCTGGATGGAGTTGACTTCCATCTGTTAGACATACAAAAATACATTGTTTAAAAAATACTCATATAATAAACTCTCAGGGTGAGACGAGGCACTCGGCTCACGAGATCGGGGTCATGAGAAGGAGACGAGATTTTAACACTATTTTAAATGATGAAACGTGACTGGATTACGCTCTTTAATTTGCCTGAAAGACTATATCAATAAGGAAGCACGATTATATCGGAATCATATCGGAATTTGCAGATAGCGGCGCTGATGCGTAACCGTTGCCGATGTTTCAGCCCGACATTTCATGACTTTGTTTATCGCCTTCCGGTGGGTGGTATATATCAGGATTGGATTTTTATAGGTTGTATAAAAATGTAGCGTCTTAAAGTAATTGTACGCCGTAACTGTATGCTTCTGAAAGTTTGCAAGCTCAGAATTTTGGCACCGAAATAACGCCACGCTATTTCACGAGAAATATTGTTTAGTTTTAATATGGTGGGATCTCGTGGCACAAGATATTGTCACACCCCTGATAAAATTGTAAAATTAAAACACTACAGACAAAAACCGGCAAATACAGGTACATCAACGCGACCTCGATTTATTGGACAGCGATTAAAACCTGGTGATATCTGATCTGCGACATTATGCTTTGATTGATTAGAGTTAAGAACTAATGATCAATATCAGGTAGTAGCCTAAGTTATTTTAACGCTTTCATAACCAGCTGATGTCTCTGTAGCCTACATGCTTTGTGAGGGACGTTACATGTGTGTTTTCATCTTAGATCGAAGCTACGGGATCGTTGATCATTGAATCGATGCATCGCTACAGCCCCGACGCCATGATATTTTGGCCACATGTGGTTAAGGTCACCTAAAGCACAGGGCCTAGGAGGCAAAGCATGAAGCGAAGACGAAGGAGAGGAGACAGGACCAGAGAGAGGACAGAGCACACCACAACAGAGCGCAGAGTAAAGACCTGGAGGAGAAAAGACCAGAGAAAAGAGAGATGGAAAAACATAAGCGCACAAGAAAAAAATAATGTGGCTCCATTTTCAAACAACCCTGCATTTTCAGCTGCAGCAAATTTCCATCAAACTGAAAGATGTAACAGAGCCTCCAAAATCACTTTTGTCGTCAGCCCGAACCCACTTCCTTATTCACGTTTAGAAGACACGGGGCCTTCAAAAACTAACAATGATTGATGAACGTTAATAAAATAGTGCTTTTTGTTTCCCACTTCATTACTTAATTAATTGCCAAAATTATTATAAAGAGAGAACACATTTATTCTAACAAAAGCACTAAAACACTGCAACTTTTATCGCAATTATTTTTAAAAAGCTGCCACAAAATCAGGCATTTCAGGCCACAACAATCTCAAAAAAGGCCTGCGAAGTCCTGGAGGGACTGATGTAATGACAAAGTTGTGTATTCAGATTTAAGGTAGTTCAAGAACTAGCTGAATAAATTTTATTACATTTGGAACCTTAAACCATCGGTCGTCATTAATCTTAATAAATCTATTTACTGAAATTGTAATTTCAATTACAAATGCAGAGTTTTAATTGCAAATGCATCACGTATAAATACATTCATGTTCTGACCTTTAACAGAGTTTTAGCTTTTATTATTAATCTTGGTTTATATTCATTCATGTTGATTTAACTTTTTGATTATACAAAATCTGACGTGAATTTCTGTCACATATTTAACAAAGTATAATTTTGTGATGCTTAAAATGTCTACATATTTATATAGGTTTCGTTAGAATTTATTTAAAAAGCAGTCGCTTTTGAGCATATTTTATTTAACAATCAAATGATTTAAAGTTTAATTTAAAACTTAAACTCAAGTAATTTCAAACGTAATGATGTTATGGTCACAAATATTTTTAGTGCAGGATAAACAGCTCAAATTTTTTAAACATTTAGAGAAGAAATGCTCTCTGAGGTTAGAAGGATAAAAACACACGAGCTGTTGCTCACCGTCGTCAGACCGTACTCGTAGGCTCCAGGTTTGGCTCGGATCGAGCTGCAGGTCTGGGCATTCGCGGAAGGTTTGCTGGCGAGCGCCAGGCCGGGAAAAGGCAACGCGTGCAGAGGGATGAAGTTGAACCGAATTAAGCCGGTGCAGTAGGTTGGAGTCTGACGGCGGCTGCGCTTGTGGGAGAGAGGCGGGCGTGGAGCAGAGCTGCATGCGCCACACGAGCCTTCAACCGCAGCCTGAAAGAAATGTTGGGACAAAAAATGAAATATCAAAACATATGCACAAAAAGACGCCTGTGGGATAACGGGTGCACCTGCTGAAGTCCGACCGATAAACCAACGTGCCAGTATTATCAGCTTAAAACATAGATAAAAAAACAGCATCGGGGCGTAGAGTAATCTTTGTAATGAAAATCTGAGCGCATTCAGCTCGACACACATTCAGTTTCAGGCAGCCGGGACGCCCGTCCTCGAGACTCTTACCACCGCTTCAGAAACCGGGGCTTTGCAAAACGAGGTGGTGGTGAGCAGCAAAGGCAACGCCTACCGTGTAGTCGTTTTCTGGCGGAAGAGCCATCAGCGTCAGCGTCTGCGTTTTCTCGCCCTCTACGTGAAGCTGCTTCGAATCAAGCCACGCTCCGGAAAAGCGGACCGGCCTCTGAAGCGACAAACATCCTCTCCAAATCCTGCGAATGACGATTCGTTCCTGGCTTTTACCGTCCCGTCTTCAGGATTCCTTTGAAGGCGACCGGCGCGAGGTCATATTTTGAACGGCAGGGGAGCTGACCGATTGCGGTGCTCATGTCCCCTCTTAGCTCTTGAGTTTGGCTTGTAGAGGAGAAAAAATAACGACCTTGAACGTTTAAAGCGTCAGCGCTTACTGACGATGCGGAGTGTCTGAATCGTTAGGGACCGAGTTCTTGGCGGCAAAAGGAAAGGCAAAATTTGGGCAGCTTTTTCTGAGCTGGAGGAACTCCTGAAGTTTTCTTCGCTCTGCGGACTTACTGGACCTCGGCAGCATCCTCCGATGGAAGTCAGCCTATAGTAGAACGAGAAAACGAGCGCATCATTAAAAATGCGATAATTGAGGACAAGCAGTACCTGGGATGTAGCCTGTAATTAAGTCGTGTGAATGTGAATGAGTGCAGAGGGATGATGCATTCCAAAACTGCCTGGAACATTCCAAAACATTAGGGCTGCAACTAATGACTAGTTTGATAGTCGACTAGTCATTTATTATTAAAGCAGTGTGGTCAACTAATTGGATTATAAATTGCATAATTGCTCATGACTCCGATTTATTTCAGCTTTTACATTGATATGAGGTTATTTAAATGTTGTAGTAAATAATAAGAACCAAGAAGGTAGTTCACTCAAAAAGCATATTTTAATAAATAAGTTTCTTCTTTGCCTTATCTAGTCTTCAGTGGCTCCTGGTTTTGTGATGGTACTGAAAATGGTAACATACCGTTATAACATTTATGGCCGAGAGTGACCAAAGGTTACTTTACGTTTGCGATAACCTTTATTCGTGTACGACCCTCTTTATTAAATTATAATTATAAGGTCGATAAACTATAACTGCGTTTAACCGACCGTCATACGTTCACTCTTCCTCAAGCATCTTTGGTTTTCTGTAGGAACTTTCTTGGCGATCCTGGAAACCAGGAGCCGTAAACCAATAAGTTCGCAGGCAGAAACTGTAAAACCCGCCCAAACTGTCAAGCCGCCCCCAAACTATTGACCCCACACAAACTGCCCAAACCCGCCGCATGAAAATCACTCGAACAAGCCGCTCATTAGGTTATCACTTTGTCTTGTGAGGACATTTAACTTTGCTCGAGAGAAAAAAGACATTAGAAAAATACAGTTGTACTGTGTATCACAACCAGCCTTTTCGATTCTTATTTTATGCTCTCGAGTTTCACATTTAACGCTTCATGACTTTTAAATTCATCCCACAAAATTTTGCAACGGCCATTTCCAGCTCTAGTTTTGGGCGTTGATGTGGCATATAGGGCCATTCTTCTAGCTGTCGCTAAAGATAACACCAGCCCAGAATCCTCACCAGAGTGTGGTGTATTGGTGCTCTATTGGAAAGCAGTAGTACTACAGAGTAGAAAGGAAGGAAAAGAAGCAACTTCACTCCGTTTAAAATACATCTGGCGACAATTATAAACAATCAAATTAAATCTCGACTATTTTATTGTCGATTTTATCGACAGTGTCAAAACTCTTTCGTTGCACCACAAAAACATACACTAAAAACTACTGCAGAAACCGGGACGGTGCCGAAGTCTGAACGATACATCGTGGTGACAATATTATCAGCTGACACAAACTATCCACAGATTTGTTTTTTTTAAAGCATCGCTGTAAAAAAAAAAAAGGTTGAATATGATTAATACTTATGAACAGCAGAAACCTCAGATACCCAAAGATTAGTTGGAATATTCCGTAATATAGATAATAAATGTAAACAAACCGGTACTTGGTCAAACAATACATGGTAATTATCGATATTATAAACGATACGAGAGTTACATGCAGACTGAATATTGATGTCAAAAAATGTTGAGAGAAAAAAGTTTTGAAGTGTATGATTAACATGATACTATACAGATATTCAATATACAGTACTTGCTCTCCATTTCAAAATCATAAGTTCAATAAAACCGGTGTGTCTGGTCTAAAAACCAATGTTATGTAACGAACACCGACACATAAAATAATAATAAAGTAGTGGTGTAACAATATGCCATCATTACGTATTTAACAGGAGGTCTATTTTTATTAAAATACTGTTTTTCATAAATGTCTGGTTGAGCTCAGGAATAAAAATGTCAAATGATATTTTAGTGGCTTGCAATGAATTTGCTATAATTAGGTAGTGATAATTATTACGTCAGTAAATGTCACCCTCCACGGCAAAGCCAGTCAGAGCGTTTATGTTGCGTGGGGTAAAATTTTGGATTTTTTGTTTTTAGTGTTTGAAACAATGGAAGGTCTGCTGCATACTGTTGTGAATAGGGTGGCTGAAAAACTTACCCTTTCCATCCTAAGCGTGACTTTCTTGAGGTGAGAATTCAATTCAGCAGAATGTTAAAGTTTCTGTTTTGACCGCTCTACTTCAATATTGCCTTCAAATCCACTGGTTGACTAAGCGTCAGATATTTCTCCGGAATCCATCTTCCGTCTCCGAGTTCAGTTAACTAACATAGTAGAGCTATCCGTGTGGCTGTGAATGCAGCGTAGGCTACCGTAAATACAAACGTGGCGCGACCGCACCAGCGTCTGTGAGTGCTCCTGGCGATGTGATCAACTTCAAGGCAGATTTCTCGTTTCTCACTTAGCGTGACAGGGAGAAACCGACTCACTTCCGGAATGTTGATATCTCAGTGAAGTATATGCGTCCCATTCATTCCATATAAGGATCGTTTGAAGCGATTTATGCCCTTCGTGAGAACCCTTAACTCAATTTGAAAATTTGCAACAAGCGACTGGGTTTTGCCGTGGAGGGTCATATGATACTCATACTGACGCTTCAGCTTCTACAAGGCAAACTGAAATCGTATCGTATCAGACTTTCTCATATTGGCTAGTGTTGAATCACTGGCAAATCCTGGGCAATGAGGATCAGTGTTTGACTGAAAATGTAGAAGTCGATAAATCATACGCTTACCTTTTTGGGTTTGGGAATGCTCATCGATTTCTTTCTCGCCCTGCAAACGATTCTCATTATTTTAATGGAAATCAGTTTATTGATTAATACTTTTATTGAGCATCATTACTATCATTTGGAATTCTACTTACACTACCCCTGTGATGTGGCCATGCACTTTCCGGCTCTCTATAAGCGAAGTCTGCCAATAAAGAACAACCAAGTTCAACTACAAGCCTGGTTGAGCATCACCAACTGGAGTAAAAATTTCCATAAACCGAAGCTTCACCTGGACTGCATCACATCCTTTGGTACAACGAACTGACGTTTGCTTCCAGCGCCTTCATCTCCTCCAGCAGGCGCCAGTTCGAAAGTTTCAGCGCAACAATTCATCTTCAGCGTCCACCGACGCGAGCAGCTCCCTGCAATGCACGCAATGCCATAGTGATGGGTTAAAAGGTAGGGCTGGGTTAAAAAAGGTCAATTCACCGATCAATATAGTTCGTTAAAATCGATATTGGTTAAAAGTCGCCGATCGATCTTTTCCTGCGGCTGCCACTGCTTCTCGCGACGGCGCGGGAGAGCTAACTATAAAACATAGAACGGCAACCCGAAATAGAGATGAGCCATGGCTGAAGCTGCTCCGCTCAAATCACTGTCTGGCCTAAAGGCTGATGTTTGGCAACACTTTGGTTTTAAAAAAAGTTATTTTATAACCAAGAAAAACTAGTATTGACGCAAAGAAATCTCTAAATAAATCGATATCAAATATATATATATAGAGAGAGAGAAATAAGTACAAGGCTCCTCCGTCCATCTGAATCGCTTGCGAGGCCCAAAAACTCGTTTTCCAACTTTGTCGTCGTCGTCTTCGTCAGACCCGTCCATTGTTCTTTGTTCTTTCTCAGCCTCCATTCTTAAAAGACGAAAAAGATAAAAGTGTGGCCCAATTATTAATATCAAGACTTCTGGATGTCACGATAAAGGAGCTCATGGGTCCTCACATCACATCGCATTTGGCGGCTTTGTGAAAAGCGGTGACCATGCAGTAAAGCATCTAAATTTGAGCTCCATGTTAGTCTATAAGGAAAAAAAAAACAGGCAAAAAAAATGGACAGAACTCATGAACAAGTGCACATATCAAAGAAACCTGCTTAAAGCACCCCACACCGTAACAGACCACACGTTTTAGAGTTGGAACAATGTTTCTGGCACATAAACTGTAGCAGGAGTGGGTACGTGGAATAAGCGCAATCACAAATACTGAATACTGTAGTGTTTTTTGAGCATCTACACGTTACTCTGGGACTTGAACCAGCGTTCTTCACGATCTGATGTGATCTCGCTTCCCTTTCGACAACCCCACGAGCCATCACTAAGTCCTCCAACGGTTCACATTCAAAGTGGTCAAACGATGTGTATGGTTAAGCGTTTGCGATGTATCACAACTCTCTTCAATGAGAGTTATAAAATGCTTTGTAGCAATAAAACAAAAACATAGGCATTAAAAAGAAATGATAAACTATTTTGAAAGTCAAACAGTCCAGTACTGTAGCTCAAGTAAAATTGTGCACAACTTTCACTAGTACTGAAACATTTGACCTTAAGGCCTCGTCCACATGGACGTTCGGAATGAGCCTCCTGAGCGCCATCGCGTTTTGCTGCGTTTATGGCCTGCGTCCGATTGGCGTTTCACTGGCGTTCGCAATAGCCGTTTTCCTTGCGTTCGTCAGGATTTTGACGCCAAGAAAACGTTGCATGCAGCGTTTATTTGGCCTTACCGAAGCGGCGCGGCGGCGAGCGCGGTGCTGAAACGCCCGTGTGGGCGGCTGATGTGCTCCAGCCAAACGCGAAAAAGCGATTGGCGTTCGGTCGGCGCTCACCCGGCGCCACGAAAGCCAGAAAAACGCCTGGTTCAGACGTCCGTGTGAGCGAGGCCTAAGTATCAGTACTTTCCCTCAAGTAGCAAAATCACGCGTTGAGCCAGGTCACAGTAGTAACAATATGGAAGTTTGATGGACGGCAGCATCCTTGATCAATAAACTAACGTAACAAGGTTTGACAAATAGTAATGTCTTAAGTCATACTTGGCGGCTCTAGCTTCAGAGTGAGCTTGACAGTGGTCGTTGAAGCGGTCAATCTGCTCAGGCATGGTTCTGGTCACTGCCTCATCCAGTCGCTGTAGCAAGTCTTGCAGCTGATCGTCCTGACAACGGACAGATGTGTTAAATCTCGCTGAGGAAGCGACACCATGAAATTCATGGCAATGAACTAAATAAAAAATCTGCTGTAGTAGCGACAGCATCCAGCACAGTGAGGATCTTCAAATTATTCCGCAAAAAGTGCTGGTATAATTGGGGAAACGTTCAGCAGAAGGGTGATTCTGTTGATCTGTGGCGGGTATAAATTGATCAAAGCCAAAGGGAATGGGTGATGGGTGAAATGAGAAACACTGTTTATAGATGTTTCTGCTGGTGATATGTCAGGAATAAAGGGGTCGCAGTCGGCCGATTGATGAGGAACTTCAGAAAATGAAAATGTTACGCCATTGGAGGCGTCATTACGACCAAAACTATCAAACAACTTCAAAGCAACACAAAAACTAGTTCAGTCTGAAAATAAAATAAGCAAAAGAGGTAGAAACGTATGCTTTGCCCTGAAGGTTGTGGCAATTCATCAAAAACTTTCTGCATTATTAAGTAACAAACGATTATAGCAACCTTGTGATATTACCAGGTAAAGGAGGTGGAGATTTTTGGCTCTCATGATCAAAGTTCCTTTCTTGCAGGAAAGTTGACAGGCCAAACAGGACAAGATTCTGCAAACACCTTCTCAGGGCAGCTCTTTGGAACTGATCGCCACCCTACAGTTCACCGAGACAAATCGACTGAGAATTAGTTTTTGATATTCAAACTGATAAAATCATAAGCTTTGTGAAAAAATACAGCATCTTTTTTTGGAAACTTACTGCAGCAAAACTTCATTTTATTTGTGGGCCAAAACACTCATCTATTCACTCCAAGTCTGATTAGATTTCTGGTCTGGAGAAGCAAAATGTGGAGGCAACAACATCAGAAAGTCATTAGAAATCACCCGGAATGTGCTGAAAACCAGGGCTGGTAGTAGTACATTTGGGGTGTTTTCCGCATGATCCTCTTTAAAAAAAGCTGAACTCAGTCCTCTAGAAGTGATCCAAAAAGTGGACCAACAGAAAAGCGGCTCTTTTTGTGTCCTCATTGTACGTTCATTTGTGTTTTCTTCTTGGTCCACTTCATCTCAGATGGGCCTCAAGTCCTTTTCTGTTCATACTTAGTTGCTTATGGGGGCTTTCAGGCCTTTGCTTTGCATTGGGTGGTTTTCACCTCCGAACAAAACTGTCGAGCGAACGGGGCTAACAAGCGAACCATACTCACGGACTTAAAAGCGAACCACCTCCGATGTGGTCTCCAGTTTGAGTTCGTTTCAGAGGAGTCTGGGGATTACGAATTGTGTTCCGCCTCCTCACGTAAAAATACTGACTAATCGATCTGGAGAGTTCGCTTTAGAAGGCTGTAGAAACGGACCAAGTGCTGAAAAACACCCTTAGTCACGGAACAAGAGCAAACCTCACTGAAAAGTTTACTGGAATTTCGCAAATTGTTCACTTTGTTAATAAAACATGACAAAATATTCGTCAAGCCTTTTTTGTTTAAGACTGAGAAGTTGTTGTTGTTGGTGGTCTAGTGTTCAGGAAACTCGCCTCTGAACCAAGAGTTCTCAGGATATTCCAAGAAATCGGAGTTGGTTTTTCATGGTTCCTAATACCGATACATACTGCGCTAAAATAGACCGCACCTGAGTAGTTCTCGGATGCTTTGCTCCAGTGCAGGAGGTAAACCATCGGGAAGAGAGGGCGGAGGCTTCGAGGCCAGCAAATCGGACAGTGACTTTCGTTGTGTCTTCTTGTTCTTCGGTCAGCAATTCGTCCAGATCAAAGTCCTGGTCCGCGTCCTTCACGGCTTGCAGCAGGTCGTCGGCGCTGGCGGATCCGATTAATGACAGCAGAGAGTCGGTGGCTGAGGCAAGCTCCTCTGTGGGAATTTCAGGCTGGACGGTGGTCACGGCAGAGGAGGAGTAGGAGTCACTCCCCCCCCTTCGTGCTCGACACCTGCAGCTGCTGGAGCTTCTCCTTGTGAAACTTCCTCAGCATGGCGTCAATGCTCAGCGGCTTGTTGCTCTTCTTCTTTTTCTTCTTTTCGGGAGGCATGGAAAAGCTACAGGCGAAGAAAGACTTTGATAAAAATGCATTGAAGTGAACTGGGAAGAACCAAGGGATGATGAAAGTAAGAAAACGACGAGTGCTGGTCCAGACTGAGATGTGTGTTCAGTGAGGTGGCATAACAACCGTTATGTGAAAACAGGTCGAGGGAAGCTTTCGAATCACAAATCTCAGGTATTCTTTAATGGGAAAAATGAGTGAGTTCTTATTGAGAAAAATAAACGATGAAAAAAGACGAGTGTGGGTCATGACGGTTACAGACATGTGAAGAGGCCCATGGGCCCTCAAAAACCCACATTAGATTTGGTGAAGCACAGCGAAGAAGCGAGAGCCGTGCCCAGTAAAGGCGCAGGGCAAAAAGCGAAGTGAAAAAAATGGACAGAACTCTGACAAATTAGCAAAAACGTAAAGACAATCACCACGCTATAGGCAGTTGCTTCCATGTTCCTAATTACTGGAAAATTTTGAAGCATTTTGGGGTTGATGGAGGGAGGATTTGAACTCACGACTTCTAGCAACAAGGACTTTTGAGTTAAAAAAAATAATTAAAAATAGAGTATAGACATCATTAGCACCTGTTTTTTGCATCATCTTTCTCTTGCTGTATGTAGTCTTTTCTCTTTTTGTTGTTGTTGTTCTCTCCTTCATCTTTGTGCTTCCTTTTCTGTAGGATGAATGTGGAAAAAAACGTGGCAAATACAGAAGATTAACTGGTTTTGACATTCGCATAACAGAATAGACTTGTACTTTTTAATTTTGGCAAGTTGTACTAGAAGCATTCATAAGAACTGAGGTGGGCATGTTTGGTTTTAAGGCATCAGTACATTTATGAAAATAAGTTAAAAATTGTTATTAGAGCCCAACCAATGTAAGTATTGGAAGATTGATTTGGATTTTGGTATTTAAAAAGCACTAACATAAATGATGTGGTGCCAATGTTTCTTCCAAAACATTTGATATGTAGTTATTTCGGAGTTCTCACCAAGACATTGTGACAAAATGAAACTTGTTTTACTGAGAAACAAATCAGTGGTGGCAGAAGTGGAATAGTACTGGCATAATAACGGCACTGTACTGCATAATAACAAGCCACACCATGTCACCATAAAATGATTGCCATTTATCTGCTATTATAAATATTGATACAGATTTATCTGCACTTTCCTCATATAAAACAGTAATATCAGCACACTGATTTTTCAGCCAGGCTCCGATAGTAACCGTATTCTGGATTTTATTTCGTTCCTTTTTTGTAAAGGGTTGTACTATAAATATTCAATACGCTCTTTCTTTGGGATATGTTATTTCTAATGAAAGCATATCTTTGTGATTTTGAAATAACTGAGGAAGCACATAGATTTAGTGGTAGACTGGATGGAGAAGGGTGATGTGATTTTAGCGGGGACAGTACATGAACACACTGGGGGAGTATTAACAAAATTCTTTAAACATACAGTATATTAACAGAATTTTATCAAAAGAGAGGTTGTGAAAATCAGTTTCAGTTCACTGTTCATCCCTATTCTCAAATATCCCACCTTGGCTTGTGGATTTTCCTCAAAGTAGTCGTCGTCATCATCGCTTTCATCAGAAATCTGGCGAAACTGGAGAGTCCCAGAGTTAATGTAAAACCCTCCGTGTTTTGTTGTGAGTGCAGCCGGCACTAGCTCGTCGTACTGCAACAGGGTCCGAAATGTAAAAACAAATAGAAAACTGCCCTCCAAAAGTTTAAATAAAAAGTTTTTAATAAAATTTGATTGCGCTGAACAAAAAGTGCTTGAAACTGATTGCAGACAAAATAAATTCTATTACAACTTGTATAGAAATACATATTTCAGCATGTTATAAATTATACTATTAAATATAAGACATTTTTTATTAAACCAAAACGTTTGAATTAAGCTTAATAGTATAAACTAAATTGTTATTAAATGTAAGAAAATGTATTTTATGTACATTAGAGATTTTTTTTAGATGTAAGACCAATCATGTAAGAGTCCAGATTTCTATGAACATATATAAATCCTATTAAACTCAAATTCTCAAAAGATGTAATAGTAATGTAAGTCTTAATACAACAAATTGCTTTATAATTATATATTTCAGTTTGCTGGAAATTTGTCACCAGTTGTGTTTGGAAAAAAATGGACCCAAATATTCCTACATTCTTTAAAAACTCAAAATCATCCTTCTAGAACAAAAAGCATAAAAGGTAACACAAAATTATACACATTCTTTGTTAGGTGTGTGAGGAAAAACCAAACTCACAGCCTCAGAATTGTCAATAAAGGAGTCGGTTTCGTCATATCCGTAGCCAATGTCCACCAAATCTTGCAATCTGTCAGTCCGGCGTTTAGGAGCTCCGCCCTAAGGGACAGAAGTTGATTACTTAACATTTCAACGCTGAAGATGGAAACTTGGCTCATTACAATTGCGCTGTTACACTGTATTACTTGAATACGTGTGCTTTTGCCCTTTGTATTAAAATAGAGGAGTGCTATTTTGGGCCTAATTCAAGAGTAAGAGGGTTGCAGTTGGAGTTTTTTGCCGCGAAGGCAATAGCACAGATACTCCTCAATGAGGAGATATAACTCTATCACAAAAGCTGTTTTTTTCAGGTATTGTTTTTGGTTTTCAATTTGGAAATTGGGAGTTTCGGGGGAACAGAAGCTTGGGAGATGTGTTGTGTTCATTATTTGGCAATCTGTGCAGTTTGGGACATCTAATAGTTTAAATGTAATGGCACAGATGTACACAAGGACATAAACTGCAGTGAGACTGATAAAATAGATGTTGTAGCATGTTCTAATTAAAACTAATTAAAAAAAAAATATTCTATAATACTCACATATTTTTCCTCAAACTTTCTTGCTAAGGCCTCCAACTCATTTCTCTCCCTGTCTTCCATCACCTCATCCAAAGTCCCTTCACGTCTTTCGTCCGGGGCCTTTAAGCATGAAGAAAAGTTGCTATATTAGCTTTGGGATCTGGACACATTTAAGACCATTTAAAGATGCACCAACACACTGATAAACTGGCCATCTTAAGTTTTAAATAAAATAGTTGTCTACGTTGCTATACATTGACAGCATATAAAATACATTTGAAAACATTTTACGAAAACACATTTTAGCATTTATTATAAATCATACTACAAAATATGAGAAATTGTTTCATGAAACCAAAAAAGTTAATCAACTTTTACTGAATCTTTTAAATTAAGTTCAATAATGTAAACTAATCGGCTACTACATGCAACATTACAATGTACATTATAAAAAGTTATGTTGTACATTTATTTTATTTAGACAGATCATAAAGCTCCAGTGTAGTGTAGTTTGAGATGTGTCACTGCTGGGTGTGTCATATATTTTAACTGAAAATATTTCGTGTATTTTTAAGTGCAATCAGACGGGGTTTGCCTAGCGGGTGAAATGGGTCACAACTTTGTTTTTAAAACTGGTTCAATGACAATATTTGTTGTCAGGTTTTTAAGAGATTACCCAAGTAAAGTGCAAACAAGTTTGTAGGTTTTATAGCTTTACGTAATTAAATCTGGATAAAAAGTGAAACTCCTGGAGCAGCGGCGTTCGTCAGGCTCGAAGAGGACGAGCTGAATTCTGGCCGAAACTGTTGTTGTTGTGGTGGTAGTGGTGGTGGTCTCGGGTTCGACACAAGTCAAATCCAGTTTCCCCGGAGGATTTTGGACATGACTGTTGGAAACGGGAGGCAAAGTGGCCTCGTTGCAGAAGCTGATCAGCTGAACTCTTCGCGGTGCAGCCATTGCGCAAAAACTGCACCGATTTCACGACCAGAGCACAGGTGCGCTCAATTAGGATAATTACAAGCCCAAAACGTCACTTCTCCCGCCTTACAGAGGGAACATCTTCATAAATATAAGTCAGCCAACACTCGAAATAGAGAGCTAAACAAATCAGCAAAACAGGCTCAATATTAGATGTCATCAATCAATTAAGCTACACAAAATTAAACTCATTGAAATGAAACATGAACAAAGGCCAAAGCACCGCTCAATTCATCACACAAATCGGAGCAAGGCCTTGTTTTTTAATCCTTCTCGGTAAATAAGAAAAGAACGTAGCAACAAATTCATCAATGAATAAAACGTCTTTACGTTGTCTGGAACCAAAATGGAGGATGCGGCTGGATTTTTCAATGTCTTATACCTTACATAAAAATATTGTCCCAAAAAACAACAAGGACAAACATCACAACATCCAAGAGCACTGAGAGAAAGAAAAAACACACAGACATAGCCCGACTTCATGCATCCTTCCCAAAAAGCGCGTCCACAATAATACTGGACGGGACTTTTCACGTGCCACGTCTTCAACACGTCATCACCCTGCGCCCTCTTTTTGGGTTATTTAATATTATGTCAATAATACAGAAATTTACAGGCGAATTTTACACCTCGAACGCTGCGTATTTTATTTATTTAATTTATTGGTCAATTTAGAGTCTGTCAGACAGATTTCTCCGTCACTTTTCTGTCCGCTGTAGAAAGTCGTTGAAACTTCAGTCACGGATATAAATCGTTAATTTCTGTCACTTTGCAGTCACAGATATAAATAATATTGCCTTAAAAAGGTGTTTTTGTTCAGTTTTATTATGTTCGCAGTTGTGACTACCTTTAACAGGAGGTCGCGGTTGCTGTCCGTGGTCCTGTAGGACTTTTATACAATTTGAAAGTGAGTGGTTGTTTGCCATTGTGAACACACCACAGCACAGCACACAGTGCACCACAAAGAAATGTGACATCTGCATTTGACCCATCCGTGGAAGAACAGTGGGCAGCTAACATGGGCAGCGCCGGGGGCAATGCTTGGGGTTAACTTACCTCGACAGCCTTCTGATCACGGGGCAAACACATTGCCGTTGTACCAACTGCCCGTTTACACAAAAATAAGATGAACAACCGCCTCATCACATTTACTTGATCGTTCAATTTAGTTAATGTCAATTTTGCTATTTGTGTTTAGAAAACAAGTTTATAAAGACATTTTAAAACTCAAACTCATTAACTCCATAAGTATGCCATTTAAATTAAAAGAAATTAATTTTCTGTACCTTTTTTTATAATGGACCAAACTGTCCTTGGTTATTGGACCGAAAAAGGTAGCATATTGCTCTCTGGAGTGTGAAAATTTCTGGATTCAAACTTATTTCCAGTAAAACTATTTCTTTCCAGCAGAGGGCAGCAGAGTTCACACAACTAAACAGGAAACATAAAAAAAGTTATGCATATTTATATTTTACAGAAAAAGTCACTCCTCTCGCTAAGAAGCACAACAAATGACAGCAAGCTTTATAAAAAATATGCCAAATTCTCATGTTTATGTTTATAGAAGAAACTAATAGTATAAGTATAATAGTATAAGAATAAGAACACACTGATTACTCTGTGTGAAGTAAATATATTTGCATGTGTATACTTTGAAATTACTTTCATCAACAGTATACCGTTTTTATTTGACACCTGTTTCTTTACCAATGTTAATTCTGGCATTAGTAGTATTGCCATTTTCTAACTGTTATCAAAGGGCACTTATGACTGGATATGTTTGGGTGTCAGTCAACTCTAAGTCCATCTTTAATAAGTGCATAAAAAGTTACGCAGAAGTTCATAACCACTCCAGCAACTTTTGTGTCTGGCCTTGTGATTCCTACAAATGCAACCCACTTTGTCATGATCAGTGGCCCGGCTGTGTTAAGAATAATCTGCCGCACAATTAATCAGTCAGCAGTGAGGCTGTGCGGTCAAACTGGCCTGGCATAAAATATGGATATGACCGGTACAGAAATAAAATAGCTGCTGTCTTTAATTATACAGGCGACCTCTGTTGCTGGGTTTGGTTTTATCAAAAATATAAATATTTTAAAAGCTATATTTCTCCACATATTCCCATACATACTCCCAAGTGTTGAAGAAAGTAGTGTGTATGTATTTGTATATGTATTTGCATATATACTGTGTACATATATATATATATATATATATATATATATATATATATATATATATATATATATATATATATATACTCTTCTCTAAACAGGATATACACAGGATATATACAGGACGAAAGGACGAGAGAGAGAGAGGGAGAGAGAGACGTGCGTAAAAGAGCAAAAGAGAAAGTGATCGAGCAAGAGATGCAGAGGCGCAGACGCATGTATATGTGTGTGTGTTAGGTCGGGATCAGATTGCGGCTCTTTTGTTTAACCGGACTCCCGTTTCGGCGCGTTAATGGAGCGGAAGAGATTCGGGACACCACAGAAGCGCACAGCCTCCAACCACAAAAAAGAAAAGAAAAGGAAGGAAAAAAGAGGTGTCAATAAACGTATGAAGGACAATGAACTAAAACACACACGGCCTGTAAGGAACACAAAGAAGAGCAGATGGAAGGAGGGAGGGAGGGAAGGTCCGAAAAGTGACAGGACCCCCTCAGCGCGTCACATCAAGAAAGAGAGAGAGAGGCTGGATGGCGTCCCAGGATGATTTTAAACCGCACTGGGACTTCGGTCCCCAAAGTGAATAATTCAGTCCTTTATTAGCTTGAGCAAACATGAGTGGTTTTTAATTAAACAGTCAGATCCGACCGAGGCGCCTAAATTTGCTAATTAAAGGCTAGTTTACGAGCACAACTGAGGACGCACAAAAGCATAACAAATAGCCCCTAACTATAGCCCCTGGCAAATGTACAATTTGATAATAAGCTTGGAAAAAGAAAAAACACACACCAAATAATGGTGCACAGTTCCATTGTTGTGTGTTTCCAATGTTCCAAAGTTTTAAATGTATAAATTTCTGTTTATGGTGCATACTGCTATAGATTTGTGTGTCCTTCGTAAAATGCATTTTAAACTAACTGATTAATAATCTGAAATTTTAAACTATGATTTCCAGACAAACCACGAGTGTACGGTTTTGGCCTTTAATGTATTATATACATTTTCTATACATTTTTATTTGTATTAATTAAGCGCAAATGCAGTGCATATTAAAGTGCTTATCACGTCCGCAAAACACAATTATAAGTATTGATAATTGGCGTAATTATGTTGAAAGTCTCCTTTCACGTTGATGTTCTGGTGTGAGATAAAGTGGAAAACATTCAATCTATTTTTACTGTCTCTTTAAAAAAAATTACTAATAAATGCAGAAGAGTTACAATCTTCGAATCCAGATTTATAATTCTCTAGCAGCTTGTCTAAACTAAGATATTAATGTGTTACTCTGAGAGGGCCTGGAAGGATATTAACCTCCTAAACCTAGCGCTTTTTTTTTGCCTGAGCTATACTTATTCGCTTCATGAAGATTTTGACATTTACAATTATACTATTTAAATGACAACTTTCTAGTAAGAACAAACGTAAGAAACAACTCAAGGAAACGTTGGAGAATGTTAGATAATCGTTAACTAAGGTTTCAAACGATGTCCTGCTTGTATTGCTGGCATGAAAACAGTTTGTGGTCACTCAAACAAAGCAAGTTTGGATTGAACAGTTTAGTGCCATATTCCACCAACAGGTTTTGGTTACTTGCACTGTCTTTGAATATATCTATTCCATTCTACATTGTTCGATATTTTTTCTATACAGTACATTCTTTACATTGTTAGAGTTTTGGTGAATGGCTGCTAAAAGGCTCCTGATCTGACAGATCGTGAGGTTTTCCTTTTGACTAATATAGCTTAAGGTGATAAAGGAGATTTTCGACCTTTCAGTCAACGCCAGGAGACAATTGATTAAAATGCGGGTTGAAAAAGAGGAACGGAACGGCGCTTTAATTAAAACATCTCCGCTCATTTGCGACGCGGCCGGACGGCGGTCTCCGGGGGTTTTGAGGTTTTTTCTCTTCTCCTGCGGATGGCGAATGGCTGCGAAAATAATAGTCCGCCACCACCTCCTTCCATTGTATTATATTGAGAACAACGTGAGCTGGCGAGTCACTGGGGGATTAAAAACAGCGCGGCTAACAAAGAGATATTAACTATTCAGGGCGAGACTCCGCAGCCAGAAAAGGTGATGGATATCAGAGCCAAATTACGCAACGGCTTGATACGCACGGTGCTTGTCAGATGTAGTTAGTGTTTATATGTCGGAGAAGAAAGAAATGAACCCCTTAATGGCATTACCTTCAACCATTATATTCAAACATTCTTGCAATATTGCAAAGAAATTTATGTTCTATTATACTGTAAAACCTGATGTAAGATTATTTCAACTCAAAACTATTTCACGAGGTAGGTTATTTAAGCTTCTAAACTTTACTCACTTTTATTATTAACGTACCTTAAATAAAGTTAATTTACTGACCTAATCCATACAGTGTGCCAACAAAATGCACTTATGTAGGATTAAAAAAAGTTCACAATTTTTTGCTATAAACCTGCTCTTGAAATGATGCAACAAAATGATTACTACTTTCAAAAATTCAGTTAGAGTTGGGTTAATTGATGAGAATGGTTCTCAGTGTGAAATACTTCTTTCATTTAGATACACTATTATGTTTTACAGAGTAGGTTGTAACACTTGTGCATATACAGTAAAAAGTTGTGTATATGCACCTACTACACATCAAATGTCACCTCACACAAAGTATGGTTCTGTACCTCAAACCAGACTAGTCAAGACAAAAATACTTGGGAGCAGGATGTTCATAAATTAGATCAGCCAAAGTTTGTGAAAATTTGGCTTAAGACGTAAAAACTGTCATATTAGTTTAACTTCCTTTGGTTGATGAAACCTTTTATTTGCAATGAACATTTATTTCTTTATTCATGTATAATTGATCAACTATTTTGTGGTGGTGACCTAGTGGTTAGGATGCTCACCTGTGGATCGAGGTTGTGGGTTCGAATCTTACCTCAAGTGCTACCATCATTGAGTCCCTGGGCAAGACCCTAAACCTCAACTTGCTCCAGAAGACCTGCTCCTGAAATGAGGAAAAATGAACGTTGCTGTGGTTAAGAGTGTTTATCTAATACAATAACGTAAATAACACAAAATGTGCATGATCAAGTTCTTTTACAAACGCCTTGCACTTGGCTGACTGAATGCCCTTTACTGCTGGATATAAAGTTCTTACAATTTCAGTAAAATGAGAGATCCTGTGTTTTGTTGTTTTGATTTAGATGTTAGAAGAGGTGATATGTCTTGTGGTTTGGGCTGAGATGTTTTACTTTAAAAACTTCTACCATATCTTTTGGGGCTGGAAACCGATCCCAAAAGGATCGTTCATAATCCCAGAGCAAATCCAACTGCAAAGTTCCAACTAGATGTGCATGCACAGTTGCTTATACAATGATGTTCAAATAAACTTGGTATAAACAAAAATAAATAAGACCTATTTACCCAAATGAAGAGAATCCTTTTGAAACTGTCTTATCATTTACTCTCAGTCACCTGTATTGTTTGTTTTTCAAGACCACTTTCCTTTGGATTTTGGTTTCTGAGCAATCACTTCTTGGAGCCAAATGTTAACCACTGGAACCGTTGCTGAACTAGTTCCTACTGTTTGCTTAAACTAAGAAAATTATATGAACTATATAAACTATATGCACTCTTATATGCAAATATTTTAGAATTTCCAAATAGATTCACAACAACTATATGGAATGTTATGTTATTATATACTCTTATTATAAGCATGTATAATTTGTACATTTGTACTCTTATTTTATGCAATCAGTTGAAATTATTTCCCCTAATGGAAAAAAGAGTGCAAATAGCTGTTGTCAATCAATTTGTGCTCTTATTTTATGCAACTGACTGCATAAAGTGCAAACAGATTCTGTGTATTCGCACTCTTTTTCCATTAGGGAAATAATTTGTGATACACTCAAAATAAACCTAAATAGACCTAACTATTAGGACTCTATTTATGCACTCTTTTTATGCAATTGATAGAAAGAAAATGAAATTTAACCAGGTCTATTATACACACTTAATATATGTGCGTACATAATATATAAGTGCACAATTAATAATAAGTGCATAATATTTGCGCTTATTAAAAACTTGAAGAAAGTGCAGGTAGTTGTATAAGAGTACAAATAGTTGTTGTGAATGTGTTAGTTATGTTATGTAATAGTTATGTTGTGCAAATGGATTCACAACAATTATATGAACTCTTATGTTATGCACTCTTACCTTGCGCACTCATATTTGATGCACTTGATCCCCTAAAACAAGAATGCAAATAGTTTGCAGGTAGATCTATTTGCGCTCTTATTTTATGAAATCAATTGTACCGTCTACAGGTTTTTTTAACATACGGTTTTGGCACCGACAACCGGCGCGTGATTAACGAGAGAAAATTATGAATGCTTGAGAAATATGCAAATGGTCCACTGAGCTCAGCATAAATTAATACGTTCCTCAAGTGATATCATTGCTATATTTTTAATGTTAATCTGTTCATGATTTCCGCAGGGAACGAAATAAGTCATTCTATTTCCATGAGCGCCACAAACCTGGCACCTTCCATTGGCTGATTGCAATTAGACAGGCTTCGAGAATATTCCGGTACATATTAAGCACGGGGGGTTTTTTTGAGCAAAAGGTGATAAGTCAGTTTTAATTGAAATGGAATTATTACTATAATGGAAGTTTGGGTTATTATTATTAAAAGGTTCTGTCTCATTTAGGATTCCATTTCTCCTCCACTCTTTCCTCTCTCTCTCGCTCTCTCTCTCTCCTCCTTTTCCACTTTATATTAAATAAAGTTTTTCTGAAGAACATCTTATGGCTTGTCAGGGGCCAAAAGGTAATTTGAAGGGGAATTAAAATGAGGTGAATTAAAAAAAAAACCCAAAACGAAACAACCGTTTTACTTTTTTATCCTGCTTCTGACGCTGACAGCCGAACAATTGCAGATAATTAGTGCGCGGGAAAGTTTTAATTGCCTGGATTAACAGAGCGGGATCAGAGGGAATTTTTGCCTATAGAGTGGCCTGTGGTTTTTGCTATCCCCTCCTTAAAACGTAAAACTCTGCGTACCTTACAAACACATAAGAAGGGAAAAAAATCATTTCATTCTATTTTGATGGTAGCATTTGGGCCCGTTTTGTGGGTCAGTCACCTCATTAGGTGGTTTGTTTCACCTCTAATTGTCTACCGTCGACTAAGGCGCAGCTCAATTTAGATAGTTCCTAATTAACTCTCGCGTGAAGTTAATTAAGTCATTAAGACCCTCAATAGTCACATATCAATTTGGTAATTAAAAATAGATTTGATTTTCTATGTATTTTCTTGAGGGTTTTTTTTCGTTTCCTGTCATATCTCTCAAGTCATATTTAGTAATAAGGGAAGATCTTCCGTGACTTCGCCACGTGAAATATGAAACCTGAATTTGCCAAAAATATAAGTGGCTTGACTCAATATGCTGAACAGTTCCTGCTGACCGTTTGGTCACCGTCATTGTGACCAAAGAAGAGACCATTGCGTCAGGTCAGCAGTGTTCACGGAAGTGTACAGCACAAAGCACAAATGCAAAATGGATAAAAGTATGCACCAAATCAATAATAATAGCAAAGAGAAAGAGACTCTTGAGTTAGAGTAACGTAAATTCAACAACTACAAGTTGAAGGCAGTTGAAAAAGGTGCAGGTGTTGTTTTGGCACCAGTTGGCGCAGGTCTAATGTTCATGAGGAGTTGGTTCCAGCAGTGGGCAGTATAATGGCTAAATGCTTGTTTTTAGAGATAGATTAAGGTCTCAAACCCTTGAGGGACTCGTAGACAATGAGGGAGAGAAGTTGACAATTTGTTATAATTTATTTAAATAAAGGAACAGGAGGGAAAACGGATAATATTGAGCAAATTCGCATAAATCACACCATTGTCTCGACTTAGGTTGTTTTCATATAACGATTAAATAGCGTGATGGGGTGAACACGTTTTATCCGTTAGTGGCTAAATCAAAATCTTAATTGAAAATAAACAGATTAAAGATGCCGGTGTCAAGAGCTCGCCTTTGCTTTTTTCTCTCTCTCTTTTCAATCTTCGGCTTTTCCAAAACGACAAGGAGCCAATTATTGCAATTTGATGTTGAAGGGGCCCCCTGCCCCAAAAAAAGAAAGAGAATATAACGATTTCCATAGTGGGTAATATAGCGTGATAAAAAAAAATGTTTGAGAGTTTGAAAGCCTGGTGGATGAGAGAGAGGATACAAGGAGGAGGCATCCATGATATTTGAAGAGAGAGAGCGAGAGAGGCTTTTTTTTTTTTGAAAAGCAAGGCACATTGAAATGCTGGAGAGGCAATAGCGACAGACCGCGGGGGTCAAGTGACGAGCGGATTATATGCTTCTTCATAATAATATTAATTAAACAATTTGCATGCTAATAAGGTAACAATTACCACGCCTTTTCTGCTGAAAGACTCGGGTTATTACAACACGCCAATCCGGGCTCTATATAGCCGATTCAGCGAGAGAGCGAGCTGGGGAGAAAATTTCAACTCGAATTAACATTCTGGCAGCTGGAGAAATTGCATAAATAAAGTCGAATTAATTCCCGGTAATGGAGGAGGAGGAAGAGGACGAGAGTGGAAGGAAAACCGAAGACTTACTTTTACACGCAGAGAGTGTGATTACCATTCCATGTTCAAAGCATGTGATCTCTCTCACACACACACACAAACACACACACACACAAACACGAAAGACTTATTATCCCTGATTCCTGGTTATATAAAAACAATCAACAAAAATATATAGTGAATGGAGAGAGGGAGAGAGAGAGAGAGAGAGAGAGAGAGAGAGAGAGAGAGAGAGAGAGAATATAAAAACACACACATAGGTCTCAAGTGCATAAATGCATGGAGATTTACAGAAGACAATCCCAACACGCACAACTATCACCGGCTTCTAATTTATACACATTGACATTAAAAGCCGAGAACAAATCACTAAACGCAGATTCAAATATTCTGTATACAACTCAGACAAATACGTTTTTCAGTCCGATGTAGTTAAAACAGTTCTTCTGTTTTCTGTTGTCATTTATCACAAGCGCTTCATATCCTCACAATTACGGGTGAAGAGGGGTTGATTTACAAACACTGTAGGAAGACGTGTAGTTGCAAATTTGTTCTGACAAATGCAGTAAGGTGTTAGGATGGAGATGCTGATTTGTGGGGGTCGTTATTCTAGAGTTTGATGGCCCACTGTAAAAAGGCTTTAGAATTAGCATTGTTAATATCTACTGTATATTTTTGAAGAAATCAAATGCACCTGCAAGGAAATGGAATTCACCTGCCAGTTTAGGCTTCTAATGCTGTCAAAAGCCAGTTATTGCCAGAATAAGGCACACCACATTCTACTTATACAGTTTCCACAATATGCACACGTACAGTTACTGTTTATTAATCTCTATTTATTAAACATATTTTTCATCTTTAAGATTTAGTTTTTAAGGGTTCTTTAGTTTGTTTATTTACATTCCACTACATGTTGCGCCGTATAACTACGCATTCGACAAAATCTTGAACCTTGCCTGAAACCTTAAGTTCTCTCTTGTTTTCGAGAATCAATCAGTCAGTCCCTCCCCTTCCTCTTTTCTCAATTTACTCCTATAAACCCCCTCCCCGCGAAACTCCCCAATACCCCGTAATGTGTCGTGTCATGTTGTGTTGTGACAGTGGCGGTATTGTTTATTGAGGTGGATGTCAGGTATAATTAGCAATCGATATGGAAAACGTTATTTTTTCTACATCTGACGTCACAGCTCATTAGCGTCTCCTATTGGTCCAAAATTGCCCCCCACCCCCCTATTTCTCCCTCTCCCCCTTTCCACGCAAAGGCTAAGCATGTGTGCCGAGGAAGGGGAGGGTGTTGACAAAAGTAAAAAAAAAAATAAATAAATAAAGGAGAAGAAGACGGGCGCATCCCTTATTCCTCGTTTGTAAAACGGCACAGCAGCAGCATGATGTGCGCTTCGGGCCCTTACCGGCCGCTTTAACGGGAGCACGGGAGATGAGATGATATGAGATGAGATGAGATGATGGACAGTAGGATGCTTGAGCACCCGCACGCCCAGTTCGGAGGCTCTTTAGGCGGGATGGTCGGAGTCGGTTTCCCGTACAACCTCCATCATCATCATCACCACCATCATCAGCACCATCAGCATCAGCAGCATCATCACCAGCACGTTTACGATCTTACCGGACACCAGCTGCAGTCCGCCGCCGTGCCCTTCTCTATAGACGGATTACTTAACGGAACGGTTTCGGCGTCGGTGGTCTCGAACTCGAACCCGCTGCTCGCGTCCGGTTGCGGCGTGAACGGGGACGGACAACATTACAAACTCACCGGTGAGTACAAGGGAAAGAAAAATTTTTTTGGAGATAACATTATTTTAAAAAACTTCTTTACTAAAGCGTCTTAAGAGCTGGAATCGATGGCAGCTAGTCTTCTTTTAAGCTTCTTGAAGACATTTCATATCTCATCCAAAATGCTTATTTAGTTATCATTTTAAGGGTTTTTCTGCCGAAGTGTAAATAAAAATGGCTGTGTAGATTATTAGTTGTCCAGGACATGGTTATCTTGAAAGCTTTAATAAAACACACCGGACTTTTTTTTTTTAGAACCTTAGATGAAGTCCAGTTCTTCGATCCAAGCTCTGAAAGATTATCTAGTCAACATACACGACTGAAAACCTACATTAAGGCATATTATTCAAGATTCAAGAGTGTTTTCAACCCAGCCGTATACAAAGCACACGGAGAGCTGAAATGATGTGACACTTAACATCACAAGATAGCCTAAGACATGAATGTAGATTAGACACAATAAGTGCAACAAGGCAAGATATTATTGTATTAAATAAATATTATATTTGTGTCAGTAAAATAAACATATTTCAAAAGATATTTTGAAATAATGTTCAACTGAGTTCTGGAATAAAATAAAAAAGATATTTTTCAGTGATATATTGCAGGAAATTAAAAATCCGTTTAATATATAGTCTTATGTTAATTACATTTTATTAATTCATATAGCTGTAGTTATTAATTTAGAGTTATACATATTTTCACAAAACTACTCGAAAAAAAAATTAAATCTCTTTATTTTAAACAGTTTTATGAATCGTGATGGCACACACTGAACATGCAAGATTTGTGTTAGTAACTACTTTTAAAACGGCCCCGTTTACTGAATGTGAGCCAAAATATATGTAAATGCATATGTAAAAGTGTGTGTGTGTGTGTGTGTGTGTGAGAGAGAGAGAGGGGTGTATCATTGCTATTGGGTATTTATTTTGAAAATGCATTATTTTGATAGATCCATTATAAAAAACAGTTCCATTGTAAAAGATAGTTCCATTGTATAAAACATTGTATATTTGTGTCTATATTTGTAGTTATTTAATACTCTCTCGTTCCACAGACCCCGGTGACCCAGACAAAGAAAGTCCCGGTTGTAAACGCAGACGCACTCGCACCAACTTCACCGGCTGGCAGCTGGAGGAGCTGGAGAAGGCCTTTAACGAAAGCCATTATCCAGATGTGTTCATGCGAGAGGCTCTCGCCCTCCGTTTGGACCTCGTTGAGTCCCGTGTGCAGGTAAACAATACCGAAAATATTCTCTTATAATTAAAGCTCGCCTCTTTGGGGGAAAATATATTAGAGCAGTTTGGAAAAGGTCAAAAATGCATGTCTCTATTATCAAACAGTTAACCCATCTATCTATCTATCTATCTATCTATCTATCTATCTATCTATCTATCTATCTATCTATCTATCTATCATATAGTATAGTATGTATATTAGGTTGTATTTGTTTTTAAAGCATTCGAGTTAATCTGTACAGCAGACATGGGTACAGCGCGCACACGCACACACACACACACACACACACACACACACACTTAGACACGCTACTTTATTAGTTCAACTGAATACTGTATTACTTTCTAAAACATAAAAATGAACGGGTTTAATCATTAACATCTACATTCCGTTTTATTTAGCTAAACTGACATTTCTGATATAACGCATGCTATAATGTGTTATTGTTGACGTGTGTGTGTATAACGCCTAGGTATTTTCCACAGGCCCTTTATGATATTTCCCGTATGATTTGCTGCTTGAGCTCTTTTAGGTGATTTTTCAACGCACATAAATATGGATTAATGTAATAAAGTTCTTATTAAGGAGAAATTATAGAAACTGGGTTGAACAAAGCAATAAATACCCGGGCCGAATACTGGTTCTAGTCCACTCCAGGAACATCAGTGTCGATATCTATGATAAATTCGACCGGTCAGTTTCAAAGAATTAAAAATCCTTTTTGCGAACGTCGTGGTTTTGCTTCGTGGGCTTCAGTCACGTCCCGAGCTTAACTTCACACCGCTTTTTGGTTACACCTTTTTCTCCTCCAAGAAGATTAGTTCTTCGTGTCCGATTTGCACAGATGTGGACCTCATTATCATCTGGTGCGAGCGCCGCCGTGTCGCGGACGTACTGACGTTACGAGCGACGATGAAATGCTGTAACTATGCTTCAGTTTTAAATGCTTTTTATAAATACAAAGTATCAAATACCTTTTTTTCATACAAAATGCGGCGAACATTTTATTATTACGTTCAGTTTAGTAGACTTCAAAACGTGCGTCTATTTATTTGTAAAAATCGTAAAAATGCACATGCAACTGATTTTCTTAGTGAGACTGTCGGAGTAGATGGATGGACAGACAGACCTAGATCATGTTTACAAGATGTACAGTTTGCATTAACATTTACAATTCGAGTCTTGCTTTAAAACCATAAATAGGTGGAAATATTTGATGCGTTTAAACTAGAGATGTCAAGTCTTAACTATCACTTTTAATTTATTTACATGTTACTTGGAATTACATTATAGAAACTAATAGGTGACATAGACATACACGTGTATCGGTGTGTTCGTTTACGTGTTTGTTTGAAAGAGACGCATAGATACATAGCTATTGTTTACAAGGTCACAAATGGCTTTTCAGGTTCAGGTTTAAATGGCCATTACCGTGAAATAAAGCGGTAATTAAACCGGGCGAGCTCATCTGCAGCTCCGGTGCTGAAAATGCAAAAGCGCCGAAAGGTGTGTTACGTTCACTCGGGCTTGTCACGTATTAAAACGTCATTTAGGCCAGGCACATGGGGGAAAGACAGCTTTGATTTATCTCTCATATGCATTAACTTTAAGTGACAGTTGAATAAAGATAATCAAATAACACAACTAAGTAGACGGGATAATAGTAGACTTGAGTTGGTCTCCGTTTTCTTTGTAATTCTCTGTTTAAGGAAACATGTCTTGTACTGTACATTTAAAATAAAATAAAAATACAAATGATATTCGTATATTCCAACTATCCTTGAAATGTAAATGTAATTATAGCACCTGGTGTTCATTATCCACTAATATTGTCCCTATCGGCCTGTATGTATGTGCATATGTCCATCTGTTTGTCTATTTCTGTCTGTATTTTTTACGCTATTTTGATTATGCAATTGCATCCAACTTCTAAACCAGAGTAAAAATAGCTTCTTGACTTTCCATTTATGCATATAATTCAGACCTGACGAGCAATGTCACCTGAAAACTGTAGGACCTTCCAAGCATCATCCATATCTATATGTCTAAAAAACATGTAATGAAACTAGACAGATGGAGACATATGGATGTCTGTTATTTCACTATACTGCTGTGTCAAACATCTTACACAACTAGCACACACATGCATCGATCTTGACGTTCACCAATTTTCCCCAACTTTCTACTTTGAACAATAACATAAAAATACCATTTCTGGTTGTCTGGCTCAGGTCTGGTTCCAGAACCGGCGGGCTAAATGGCGGAAAAAGGAGAACACCAAGAAAGGCCCAGGCCGACCAGCCCACAACTCGCACCCGACCACATGCAGCGGCGAGCCCATGGACCCGGAGGAGATCGCCCGACGCGAACTGCAGCGTCTAGAGAAGAAGAAGCGCAAGCAGGAGCGCAAACTCCTCAAGTCCCAAAACAAACTTTTGGCCGGGGACCTCCTCCTGCACACGCCCGGCTCGGACAGCGACAGCGGCGTCTCGCAGGTCACTGACAGCGACTCGGCCCAGCAGCAGCACAGTGTCGCAGCTGCACGCCAAATTGAAACCACGTGCCACCAAACCCAAAGAACCGGCGTGGAAAACGAACCAGAGGTTTCCGAATCAGCAGAACCGGGCTCTCCCCGGAACTCTTCCGGCCACGAAATGCGGCCTTCCGCCTTCCAGAAGCTCAACCCTTTCAGTGTGGAGAGTCTGCTGGCTGACTCAAGTCCCAAACGTCGGCCCGGGTTGGATTACCCAAAATTTTCCACACAAAGACCCGTGGTCGGTAAAGGCCATTTCCTATTGTACCCCATCACGCAACCTTTGGGTTTCATTGTGCCCCAAACTGCCTCCAAACTGGGTCAGGATCCATGTAAGGATATAGCTAACCCCAATCACAGGTGCCCTATTACTACAGAGAGTTCAAACTCAAACCCATTTCTCTGCTCAATTTCTGAAGAGGTTACAAAAAATCAAAGTTCTCACACCAGTGATGCCAACCACAGGTACAGGGATGAAGATAATAAGGGACAAGAACATTCTGTTTGTGACAGTCCAAAAAACTCTCTTAAAACAAGCTTGGGCAAGACTAAAGATTTAACTAAATCAACACTGCCACAAACTGACACTTCAACTGCACTTGAGTCAGACGTCAAGAAGGAAAGTGCGTCTCTAAAATCGCAGGAATCGGCCACTAGGACACACAGTCCATTTAACACAAGTATAAACAGCGAGGATGTAGATATGGACTGAACCTGGAAAAAATAACAACAATGGAAGAGAGCAGACATTTCCAAAGCCTGCTTTGTTTTTTTTGTATACCAGACAATTTAAACTCATTTTTTAAACAAAAAATAAAAGAAAAAATGGATATTCTTCATCCAGGTGGATTATAGCTCCTTTATTTCGTTATTTTGATTCTATAAAACAGGCTTATGTCTATGTGGATTCAGGATAGCAGACCAACGTGAATCCTCAATCCACATTGTACAAACAACAAAGTATCAAAGATATTTATATATGTAACGTTTTCATAAATAATGATGATAATAACGATAATAAAAAACGTATTGTACTAAAAAACCCTTTTGTCACGCCTGTCCCGGTCCCGTTTTGCAGTTCCCCTGCTGTGTTTTGTTTATCTGGTGGAAAGGCCCGGTGTACCGTGTTTATTGCTTTAACAAATTCACTCATTGAAAAGCGGTTCGTCGAATTGAGGTCTCACGCCGCAGGCGCTGGGACCCGGTCAGCTCCTGCAGAGTTTTGATATGAAAGTAATTATTTTTCCTGGTGGCGGCTGGGACGATACGTTTTTCTCTTCCCCCCCCCTCCTTCCTCCTTCCTTCTCTCTGTCCCTCTCTCTATCCCTCTCTCCCTCCTCCTCCTCCTTCTTTTAGCCTGAAGGGTTATTATACATTACCGATTCCGGCGATATGAAATCACATAAACTTCCAACAATAATAGAATTAGCATGAAAGGCTGGCGTCAGATTGAAATGGGGAAATAATAGCCTCGGCAGCTGCGCTCTGTGTGTGTGTGTGTGTGTGTGTGGAAACGGCCGGGTGATTCGTGGGGCGGAATTTTCATGAGGCGGGCCTGTCAGGACGCGTGTAGACGGTAATATTAAGATAGATGTGCGATGATATCCCTCATTGTTCTCTCGTGTGCATTGATGTTCCCGCCTTATCGTCCTATTGATCATGTGTCACCCTGTAATGGGACGAAGGCTCTGTCTCTCTCTCCCTCTCTATACTTTTTCTCTCATAGTGGGTCTAAAAGGGTCACAAAATACACCCCACACCACAAAAAAAATATCTGTAGATCTGAAGCAGCAAGTATGGAACTGTGTCTTTAATAACGCGAGCAAAAAAACAAAAACGAATGAAAACAATGAACCTCACAAACCAACTGTAATGAACTCTGACTCTTTCTTGTAATAGGTCTTGGGATTAAAAACAAACAATAAGAAACAAATAAATAACAGATATATAATAAGTAACAAACATAAATAAAAACATTTAAATGGAGCTATTAGAGTAAAGCAGCTATAACCAAAATTCCAAATACTAATGATGACAATATGATAAATCTCTCTATCCCCCTCCCCCCACACAGTTAAAAAAGTAACATCACCCCCAAAATAAATAAATAGCAGTTAATTTTATCCAATGGAACTATCAGGGTAATGCAGTTGTAACCAAAATCCCAAATATTAATGACGACAAAATGATAAATCTCTCTCCATCCGTCTCAGTGGGTCCAGGGTTAATAAATAAATACATTAAGTACTTGATTAATTAAAACAGAAAGCAGGATATTTTATCCAGTGGATTAAAACCAAAAAGCCAAATACTACTAAACAAAATACTACCACTCTCTCTCTCTCTCTCTCTCTCTCTTTCTCTGTCTGTCTGGCCTCATTCACCGACCGGTTTTCATCAGTCAACTTTCTGAAGACCTGATTTACCCTAAACATTATAATTGGTAAATGAGGCACAATGTTTCTGATGTAAAAGATGTATCTGCATAACATGCACACGTTACACATAGAGGTCTCCGTTCACCACGTATTTATTATTAACCATTTTCCTCACTGTTCATTTCAAAAAGCCAACTTGCACGGCAAACCTGAAGGCTGCTAACGATAATGACGGCCTCCCTCTCTATCCCTCTGGTCATCGCACTCCTTTATTTGCAAATAAATTGAAAATAAACGGGCTTTACATCGCAGACCCCTGATAACGGGCTCGCTTAAATAATATTTACATAATTTCTCCATTTTGGGAGGTCGCCATTTGCACACGGAATCAAGGCGGGATTATGAGGTGAAATAATTAGAGAGAGGGATGGATGGATGGACGGACGGACGGACGGACAGACAGACGGATGGAAGGAAACGGGGCAATCTTTACAGCAAAAAAGCTATAATACAAATGCACGTAACAGCGTTTGGTTGCGTTTTTTGCGTCATTGATTCTAGTTGATCGATCAAATTAAACACTTCTGATTTCTTTTGAAAATAAAGAAGACAGTCAAATTAGATTAAGTGTACAGGTTCTGTTGGGACGCAACAACAAATACCAATATATTACAGCGTTTTAATCCAATTTATTAAAAATAATTATCCGTTGTTACAATTCCATAGATGGAAAAAATAAATTTTTTAGGATAAAAACAGAACCCTATGATGTGCTCTGAATCCAAAGTTGACTGACTTGATGTCCATACTCGACCTAGTGAAGAAGATGATGATGAAGGGAGGAGTGCAATCACTTTATCCGTTGACACGTTATGTTCCTCATGGTGGAATCTCTCTAACCCGAGCTGGTGCCGTAACCTCAGCTGAATAGATCAGCTTATAAATCCAATTCGGCCCATGAAAGGAGGTGAGAAAAGTGTTCGCGTCCAGACAAGGGTTCTTATTACACAAGCCGAGGAAGGACAAGTGCAAATTGTTTTTTCCACTATTATTCGTCGCCGTTTTGCTTCGCTAATTATGGAGGTGTTTTCTCACTCTTTCAATTGAACCAATCGTCGTTGGGTCATTTCTATACAAGATAAAAGTAAAAGCCAGCAGAAAGCTGGGCGAGCGAGCGAGAGACAGAGGGGGGAACATAAACAGACAGAGCCAGGTCAGAAAATGACAAAAATATACAGAAAAAAGACAGAGATAAAATACTGAGAAACAAACAGAGACAGAAAAGGGACAAAGTAAGAAAAGAAAAGACAAAAGACAGAAACGACAAAAGAAAGAATGAGATACAGAGTGTAAAGATAAGAACGATAAGAACAATAAGAAAGAAAGAAAGAAAAACTAAAACACAGAGAAAAGGACAACAGAGAAACAAAGAGAGAAAAGAGGGAGAAAGTAAGAAAGAAAGAGGAAGAAGAGAGAAAGAGAGCACCACAAAAAAAAGAGTAAGTGAAACAGAAAAAAAAAAAAAAGAAAATGGTAAGAAAGAAAGAGAGAGAGAAGAGAGAAAAAGAAAGAAACACAAAGAGAGAAAAGGAGGAGAAAGTAAGAAAGCGGCAGAAGAGAGAAAGATGAAGAGAAAGGAAGTCAGAGTAAGAAATAAAGAATACAAAGAATACACAAACAAAAGAAAGAGTAAGATAAACAAAAATAGAAAGAAAACTTGGAAGAAGGAAAGTGAGAGAACGGAAATTAAAGATAGAACCACAAAGAGACCTAGAGACAGCGAGAGAGAGAGAGAGAGAGAGAGAGAGAGAAAACACCATTGCAACAATCACTAGTGTGGATTTAGGGTTTTATATAAATTGCGCCAAATTTGCTACAGTTACACTTAATGCAGCATTTACTCAGCATGTTGTGCTACTTTGATTACACTTTTGTTAGAACAGTATTTAAAAAATCCTCAAATACTAATAACTAGAAAAACATGGTTATAGTGTTAAAATAATATCTACACCGAGAGAGAGTTGGAGTTAGAGAGAGAGAGAGGGAGAGGGTGAATATGGATGTGAGAGTGTATGCATGTATAAGTCTGGAACGTGCAGCTCATTTACCACCTCCTGCAGCCCAGCTCTCTTCTCCGTCTTTAATTTCCCCCCTTTTCCCCCGAGACACTTCCGGGCCCCAACCCCCAGGCTCCGAGGTCCCACGTAAAAGACAACGTGCACCTCTTTTCTTTGGTCTGAGAGAGGTATAAGAAAAGAAAAAGTCAGTGCTCGTCAAAGCAGCAGGCTTCCATTACACAATCCTCCAAATGAGGACATCAAGCCTAATTAATGCTAATCGAGCACTTCGCCATGTGTTATTCTTATTTAATAGAAACAAATGCGCCCAATTAATTATCGAGGTGGTTTTCGAGAGCCACATTTGCATTCTCTCTCTCTCTCTGTCGCTAAAATGGTTGAAGGAAACATGACATTTTGGGCTACAAGAAAAACATGAAAGATTCCTTCTTCTGTTTCAAACACCACTCGTTCTTTTAAACCTTTGCAACGCTTCAAAATGTCACAGCATGACTTTAAAAAAATGGAATAAATCATATTTTCAGTTCCCTACAACATGGGCAGATGTTGGGTTTTGGCACACTAGCAAATGTTTCAATGTGGTGACATAACGGTTAGGGAGTCAGCCCCGTGATCTGAGGGTTGTCAGGCCGAATCCCGGACCCGTACAGGCACCACTGAGGTACTCAGGAGCCAGGTACCATCCCCAAGTACTGCTCTTCGAGAGCTGCCAAAAGCTAGCCGCTGCTCAAAAGCAGAGATAGAGGATAGTTGGTACTGTAATGCTTAAGACGTTGCCCCCATTGATCTGAAGGTCACAGCTTCAAGTCTCAGACCCGTAAAGGTACCACTGAGGTACTCATGAGAAAGGTACCTTCCCCAAGTACTGCTCTTCGGGCACTGCCAAAAGCTAGTTGCTGCTCAAATGCAGAGATCTAGGCTGTTGGTAGCCTAGTCAGTTGAGTGTAATCTTTCGTTCATTTGGTTACTGAAAACAATGTGACTGATCTCGCTCAAGTCGTCAAAGAAATAACTTTGCTCAAGTCAAGGCAGTCTATAGTATCTTTATCTACTCCTGGATATATTCCTTTAATTTGGGTTATTGTCAGTGTTGGTGAAGTAGCTAACTACCCATAGTGACGCTACAAACTTAAGTACTTGTCCAGTTGCTTCTCAGTAGCAAAGCAAAACACTTCAAAAGTTACTAAAAGTTCCCTTTTTGAAAAATAGCAATGTAGAGTGGCAAAAAGTATAAAAAAATACGTCTTTATTTTCAACAAGCAGGTGTTTCTGATTGGCGGTGAATTTTCAGGAGTGGCATGTGATTGGCTAACATGCACATGCAGCCATACCATGCTCAATGGATCACAGTGCACTCTTGCCGCGATGGAGTTCACCTTGGATATAGTTAGCTATTTTTTTCTTCCGTAGCTACTCTAACTAATAAATTAAACCAGTAGTTTGGCTTTAAACGTAGAAACGGTTTAATCTTAAGAAGCCTGCAGCTTGAAAAGCTACCAGTGGCTTCACCGACATAAGCTTGTCAGTGAAGTACGGGGCTTGAGGCGTTCACGTTCAATTTCCACTCTTTGCAATTTTCGTGGTTAAAAAGCGCCAGGCTGCTCTTGGCAGATCGTCGGAGCGTGAATTTTGTATTTTTGGGGGGCTCAGGTTTTGCCGGTGAAACTCTGTGATTGAATCGGGGAAGCCAAGGCGCAGAACAAGCTCTGATGCGGACGACAAATTAAGATGGACCGGCGGCTGTCTAATGAGAGCAGATTATTTAAACGAGCCGAAACAAGCGTGAAAAATTAGATACCTCATCCAGAGATGTCACATCGATTCAGCATCACGGTGCAGGGAAACACTAAGGGGCACAATAGGCAGAAACACACACAGAGTGGTCTAGCAGTTTTTGTGAGCTATATCCACTGACTTCTATGATAACTTAAAAATTTGATTTTAAAACTAAGAATTTTCGGGACGTTTTGTCCTTATGAAGACTGGTCTTCACTAAAATCTAACCACGAACCCACAATTTTTTGACAAATCTCAGATTTTCCACATCTTTTAGAAGACAATCAGAGCCCAAGCAGTTATAAAATTCATTTACGATAATTTACAATTCTTTTTCTTCGTTAATTAAAATAAAAAAACATGTAAACGTAAAGACTAACCTTCTATTTGAAATGAACTTAGCTTATGTTAATTTTCTCAGTAAGAATATTCCATTCTGGTTTTATTTACATGACAAAAATTAGCTAACGTTAACTTAGTTCAAGTGCGTAGAATTGCGTGTGGACAGTGTGGATGCATTCCCACCGATATCTAGCACTTGCTGAACTGTCCCCATCAATAATTCTGATTAAAAATTAAAATGTAACACTCGTGAATGTCTAACATTCATGAGCGTCTGGCTATACAAAGGGTCAAACGGCCCAAACACACCAATGTGACTGGCTTTTAGATTTTCCTGCTGACGTGTGAGAGGCCGTAGTTGTTGTTAGTGCCAAAGGCAAAGAAGAGTGACGACAGCAGCCAAATTATTACATTATACGATACGTAGGGTTGCACTACAGCTGAAGTAAAGTTAAGAAATCTTTATTAAACTGCCTCTTTGTCACCTCTGACATTACACAATTAATTAATTAACATATTATTGTGTTCACAATGGGTTTAACAGATTCAGTTTTTGGAAACAGAATTGACTTTATTTATGTAAAATAGTTATGATGTTTGATTTAGTGTTATGTATCGTGAAGTAAAGAGGAAGATTTTATGTCCCCACAAGTTTCAAAAGCAAACCTACATCCTCATCTTAATTTAGGTTGTCTGAGTATGAGGGCCGTTGATCATGAACGATCAGAAGTCACTTCAAATTTAACAAATAAGAAAATAGTAGAAACAACTTCTCACCTGTGGAACGTCCTTTCCAGATGCTTTAGGGTCAGAACCCTGTCGTGAGGCGACGGGCATATTGACGCGTGCTTGAAAGCTCCAGATGATGTCTACGTGGATGTATCTATGGAGGAAAACACAAACACATTGTATAGACCCACACACACAAAGACTATATGCATAGATGATCAGGAATGACATATTGGTTTAGGATTAATATGACATATTGGTTCCGGCATTACCATCTTCGGATGTCTGAGCAAGACCCTTAACCCCAAGTTGCTCTCAGGGAAACTGTCCCTGAAATGAAGAAAAATGGAAGTTACTGTGGACAAGAGCTCCTGCTAAGTGATGTAAATGTAAACGGAGTCAGTCTAACAGTCCAGTTGGTTTATTTCTTCATCCAGGATCTGAACCGCTTAATCCGGGACTACGGACGAGAGACGGGGACCAACCCTGGGCGGGTGCCTACACATCGTAGGGCACGCTCTCACATAACACACGTTATGGGGCCAATTTAGAGTAACCAATCGACCTAAACTGCGTGGGAAGAAACCAGAGCACACAGAGAATCCCAACACGGAGAGAGCACATCAACTCCACACAAAAAGACAACACACATGGCCAACCCGCACATCGAACCCAGCACCTTCTCTCTCAGGAACTACTGTGCTGCCCCCCAGTTGGTTTAGTCACTATATATTTGGGCAAAAAGCTGAGAAAAGTAAAGAACTGCTTGACACTCTGGCAATAGTGCTTTCTCTGCACTCTCTCATTCACACACACACACACACCAAAATATTAGCATTGCATATACACTGCCACTTGTGTTTTACTGCGTGCCCTAATCCCACATATCCGTTCAATATTTCGCTCTCTCTTTTATTTTTTATTTTTTGCATTTTCATATTTATTCAATGAACGGCAGGGAAGCAAAGCCATGCTTTTTTGTGTGTCGAGAATTAATGGGAAAAGGCATAACTGTTAAATCGTAAAAAAATGGAATTAGGGACGTGGGAATATTGCGCACGGGCAAACATTTATTAAAGCCCGGGATCAAACAGAAAGCTTTTGTTTCGAATCAATTCCACGGGTGTCTCGTCGTGATAAAAGATTATCCTGAATTCTATTAGGGATAGCGTAGAGGACCCGATTTGTCTACGCCAAACTCCTCTCACACCCTCCCTCCATCCCTCCATGCCTTCTTCCTTCCTCTTCTTAAACAGAGGTTTCTATAAAAAAACAGCTTGTGGAGGAAAGAAAGAAAAAAAAATGCATTTTGGTGTAGTTGGTGAGAGGGCTTCGCACCCGCGATTTCCAAAACGTTTGACTTCATTCTGTCATTATCACCCAGCAATGTGTTTCATTACAAGCTCCTTCATCGCAGAGAATTACTCCCAGAAAGAGAAGAGCACACACACCTCTACACACACACACTCATGAACGGACAAAGAAAATAGAAATACTCAAAAGAAGTTTTCTGGGTTCCTGAGCAAGACCCTTAACCTCGAAATCTGTGTTTGGTGGAACCTATTCAAATGGAGCGATTATTTTGTCACTGTGAACACACCACAGCACAGCACACAGTGCACCTGCATTTAAACCATGAATGATCCATGAATGAGCAGTGGGCGCCTGGGGAGCAGTGCTTGGGTACGGTACCTTTACCGGTCCTGGCATTCGAACTGGTGACCTTCCGATTATGGGTCAAACGCCCCAACCTTTACGCTATCAATATATAATTAATCACACTAGTTTTATTTTCATTAAAAATAAACTTTCATGGCACTTAATATATTTCCCCAGGCGTACAAAAACAAAAAAAAAATTACAATTAAAAAATCAATTATAAGGCTTTGTTAAAATGCTTGTCAATGACAGAAGGAAGTTATTTCTTGCTTTGAAAAGAACCAAAAAGGTGCAAATTTGACAATGTTAGCCCAGTGAAATCTCCAGCAAGCTTCAGTGTAAATATAGATGTTTTTATGCCTGGCGATGACCGTTTTTTTGGGGCCGGGGGGACATGGTGAGAGGTGGCAGATTGGCACTCTGAGAAAAGGACTATGTTTATTCGCTGCCAGCAGAGCGCCAGGACACCACGCTTCACTGACCTCAGAGAGAGAGAGAGAGTGAGTGGTGGAGGAAAAGAGATCTGATTATAAGAGTAGATGAAAACATACATTCATGATGTCATCTACTAGTGAAGGTCACTCACGCATCAAAGCATTTGATCCATATAGGCGTATTTTGACCACTTGCCTAATGTTTACTGTATCCAACTGTAAATATACAGTTATGTCCTGCATGTATTACCACAACACAGTAAAACACTGTGCTTTATTAAGGAACGGCTGTAAATTTGAAGCAAACCTGTGCTTTTAAGTTGTTTTTTTCATACTGGACATAAAGTTCAGTAGCTGCTATTGTAACGGTTAGAGTTGAGAGAGTTGAGTTGAACGGAAGGTCGCTGGTTCAAGTCCCGTACCGATAAATACTCCCCGGAAACTGCCAAAAAAGTAAGAAAAGCTGATGTCCAAGTATGCAAACATAGACAGTAAGGGTGTAACGATACATCGATTCAATGATTAACAAGTCCACAACATCGCTCCAACATAAAATCATAGATGAGACATTAAACATCTTGTATCAATATGTTTGAGATTTAAATGCAATGACATTTGTGATGAACTGAATCAAATGAAAATCGTACCGTAGCAGACCTTGTGATATCGGCAGACGTGGAATCGTCGTCTGTAAATCAATATAAAAAGTATCGTGATTCGCATCCCTCACAGTTAGCAGCTATGCTTTTGAGAAATGCAGTCCGGGTTAGTTCACCTGCTTTCTGATTGATTCTCTGCAAATATTTATTTATCTTGCTTTTTGATATAAAGCCACATTCACGGCTACTTTTCTCAGTAAAGAACCAAAAGAATGACTTTTGGCTGAATGAAATGAAAGAATGAAAACAGCATTTATAGCAATAAGAGAATATAAAAAAAACTGTAATAGTAGTAAATATAATATATGTTTGCAATGTGTTAACTGCTAAAATCTATTTAAATCATAAGAAGAGGTAGTATGAAATCATGACTGATGCTTAAATGATGCACCAGGGTATTATTATTATTATTATTATTATTATTATTAAATCTGTGAACACAGCACCAGATCCACACACAGCCTGGGATAAGAGGTTTGATCTGTTTGATTAAGCTAATTTTTAATTAGTAACCGGGAAGGTCTGTGCACTAAGTAGGCATTCCTCTGTAAAGAGAGAGAGAGAAAATATGACTGATTAAAAAAGGTAAAAAACTTAACAACAATTAATTCATTTTAATATCCGTGTAAATGCAGCGTGGGGGTGTTAAACGGAGAACGAGGTGTATTAAAAACGTGTAGGAGGACAGGACAGACGCAAAACACAGATAGATAAATAAATACACACACGAACACACACCCACACACACACACTGGTAAATAAACAGCTTAAGCTCGCTTTCCGCCGGAATGGGCAGCGGACTCCCTCGGTGGAAGCCGGCAACTATAATCTGGCGTAAATAATGACATCTCTCTTCACAGCCGTGAGATTTAGCCAAATTAAGACAGATACACCCTCCCTCACACGCACACACACACACTCACACCCACACACACACACGCTGGGTGAACTCATGCCAGTTCCACTAATGATTTACTCTGAGTTTGGCCCGTACTGACCCACGAACACAACACAAACCTGCCAACACCAACAGAGACACACGTCTGCTGAGAGAGAGAGAGAGAGAGAGAGAGAGGGAGAGTGATGAAAAAAGAAAGAAAAAGAGAGAATGATAGAGAGAGAAAGAAAAAAGGAAAAGAAAGGCAGAGAGGAAAAGAGCAAGTGATGAGAAAGACAGAGAACAAAAGAGAATGTCAAGAGAGAGATAAATAGGGAGAGAAAAATAGAAAAAGTCAGTGAGTAAGACATATGAGAGAGGAAAAGAGAACAAGAGAGAAAGAAAGATAGAGAGAATGTGAGAGAAATATAAGGGGAGAGAGAAAAAGAGAGAGACAAGAAGAAAGATAGAGAACAAGAGAAAGAGAGAGATGGGGAGAGAGAGCGAAAGAAAAACAGAGAGAGAAAGAGGGCGAGAGGGAGAAATATGGAGAAAGAAAGAAAGAAAGAAAGAAAGAAAGAAAGAGAGAGAGAAAGGGAAAGAGGACGAGAGCTAGAGGGAGGGTGAGAGAGAGATAAAGAAGGAGAGAATGGAAAAAAGAGAAAGGGAAGAAGAAACAAAGATAGAACTAGAGAAACAGAGGAAGAGAAAGAGAAAAGGGCAGAAAAAGGGAGAGAATGAGAGATTAAAAGAGAGAGAGAGAGAGGGAGAGAGAGAGAGAGAGAGAGAAAACATAAGAAAGAGGGAAAGACAACAGGGAGAAATAGAGAGAAAGGGAAAGAGAAGAAGAGAGACAGGGAGAAAGATGGAGAACAAGAGAAAGCGAGGGATAGATGGAACGTGAAAGAGAAACGGAGAGAAAGAGAAAACCAAAAATTTCTATAATACCTCGGCCCTGACAAACCACACATCTGGACATATCCCAGTGTTTCCTCTCTTTTAGGGGGAGAGCCAGGTTCTCACAACGACGTACACGACACACGCATCCACACCAGCACACACCCCGCCACACACACGCCCACAGTGTTTATGCAGAGCAAGGTTTAACACTCCAGTTGTGTTTAGTCCCTAAAGACTCGCAGGTTTGGTCTGATGTTCCCTCCAGCAGCCTGGTGATAAACGACAGCAAACACATCCACCACTCACCTCAAACACACACATGATGCTTTTTGCTAAAATGCCATTTCATAAGCATTTCTGCTCAACATTCACATCATTACAAAAAAAAAATTGTAAAACCAATAAAAAGAAATTTAAAACCTAAGACAGAAAGACGCTGGTAATGAAGATAATATTCCCACTTTCTTATCCATTTTCTTGTCCCTTCTGGTAAACTCTGTAACGTTAATTAAAAACAGACATATCTAAATTGAACCCTTTATTGGAGAATAAACACTTCTTATTTCAAATAAAAGCCCAAGTAATTGCACAGAGTAATTAGTAATTACACAAAGTTCAAAAAGGAAATGTATTTAGGTACTGTAAGAAGAATAAATTTAATTAGTAGAATAATAACAATAATAACACTTTAATAACTGAATAATAACTCATACATTGTTATGCAATTAAGACGAGCCACAAGGAGGAATATAACAGTGTTTTAACAAAGTGTAAATGCGAACGTTCAGTGACGTGCGGCACAACCAAAAGCTTGGGCAAAAAGCTGTTTTTGTATTAATGTACATATGAGTGCATACTAATTAAAGGCTGACAAGCAGCTTTGTTCCTCGTCTATGATTCTAATTAGCAATGAAAACGCAGCTCTCAGAAGATGCAGCATTGAGAAAACACTACACACCGGCCTAATTCTACTGTTGTCAAGCTCTCTTTTCACACAGAGAGAGAGAGAGAGGGAGAGAGAGAGAGAGGGAGAGAGAGAGAGAGCAGTATGGAGAGAAAAACAGACTAGGAGAGATTAGAAATTTACATATCTTAATAGACAACTACATACTCGCATTCTTTCATCAGGAACGTCCCAATTCAACATGGGAATTGCGCTACGTGGCCTGGCACGGCACTGAAAAGCCTTTATTGTGTCCAACACACACTCACACACACAGAAAGAGAAAAAGAAAGAGAAAGTAAAAAGAGAGACCAACTTTGCCTTGATGGAGCAATTAGCCTTTCAGCGCAAGTATTACCTGAACAAAAAGAGTGTACATAATGTAAAAATCTAAACTACTACACCAATCAAAACAAATCTTTACAGCCTGGAGGATGGTAGTCACAGTAACGGTTAAGGAGTTCGCCCCATGATCGGAACGTTCTTGGTTCGAATCCCCGACCGGTAGAGGTAGCACTGAGATACTCATGAGCAAGGTATCGTCTCCACTGCTCCTTGAGTGCTGCCCATGTCAGTTGCTCACTTACTCCTTCACAGATGCAGAGTTCACATTCCGTTGTGGTGCACTGTGCGCTGTGGTGTGCTGTGTTCACAATGACAAATAATTACTTTCCCCAAGTTCACGTCACAAGCCTAACTGCTCGGTTTGGGTTTATTCTCAAATTCGATGCCTTTGTTGGACGGTTACCATTTATTCATTTGTTATCTGAACCGCTTACTCCCTACCGTGGTCGAGGAGGACAGGGAAGTATTCCAGAGACTACGGACACAAGGTGGGAACCAACCCTGGGCAGGTGCCAACATACTGATCCACACACACACACACACACACACTCATCCACACGCACTCACATACACACATACGGGACAATTTAGTCACCAATCAACATACAGTGTGTGCTTCTGGACTGTGTGAGGGTCAGAAATTTACATATCTTAACAGACAACTACATCCTCGCATTCCTTCATCGTGACGTCCCAATTCAACGTGGGAATAGCGCTACGTTGCCTCACACGGCACTGAAAATCCTTGATTGTGTCCAACACACTCACTTAAGCGCTTATAACAGCAGAAATTTGTGGTTTTATTTAAGTAGTATTCTAGCACTTTTGATACTTATACGCTGTTATATAAGACACTTAAGTACTATTTTTAAAGACTTAAGTAGAATCAATTAAAATGAAATACTTTATTAAGTCTCATGTAGTTTCTTAACCTCTTGATACTTTAATATTGTTAATATGAGATACTTTAGCATTTGTACAAGTAGTAATCCTAAGTGCTGCCAGATATTAGATTCTTTACAAGCAGAGACACTTAAGTACTAAGTACTTTTAATACTTTTACATGCTTAAGTACTTAAGTATACATTCTTTTGCTCAATAACTCATCTAACACTTCTTATTCTTACAGACTGTTAATATCAGACACTTTAGTATATTTACTCAAGTAGTATTCTAAAAAAAAATGTATAGTACTGCTAATATTAGATACTTAAGTACATTTACTCAAGTATTATTCTAATGGGAAACTTGCTGGAGTCAATATATTTTTTGGAATATATTTATACATCTCAACTTTTCCCTAAGTATGGAATTTCAGGACTCTGTGTTGACTAGTTGTAAGGGTGAAAATATTTGTCAGTATTGCGTTTGTTTCCCAGCACTATAGTAGCCCTCTTGCTGTTAGGTACCGCGAGAGGCATCAGTGGTTTCGGCGGTTAGGGTGTGTGTGTTCAAGTGTGTGTAAAAACGTCTAGCAGTGTCTGACACTTCTCTCTCCTTTGCAGAACGTGACCTCTAGCCCAGCCGTACTCAGTAATTGGCTAAGTAATGGATAATGAGGAAGGGAAGGAAGAAAGGAGGAAAGAAGGGAAGAAAGGAAGGGGGAGGGGCATGACAGGGGGAAGGAGGGAGAGGTGTACATGATGAGGAACTCTCTTGTGAGTGTGAGACAGAGGGTCTGATTTATTAAGCCTTTTGTGCCTGATTTCAGGCAAGCGCGTGGCATATTATCCGTGAGAATGTGTGTTGTGAATTACAACAATGTACAAAGCTCCTGTCAACGAAAGCTGACTGTAAATCTGCCCAAATGAATTCTGAAAACAGAGTGAAGATTGCTCCGTCCTTTTTTAAAAGAATTAGACTTTTATCTGTGCTAATATTTACACAGCTTTATTGATTCATTTATGTAATATTTGCACTTTTAATTGAGTTATTTTGACTTTTTATATTACTCATTTTTTTTATACTGAATTTTTAGACATTATATATATACACAGCATATATATACGCACTTGGATACAGTGACCTAAGTTTCACAATCATTATTAGACTTATCTTCCTCACATTTATGGCATTTAGCAGATGCTCTTACCCAGAGCGTCATCCTTAAGGGTCTTGCTCTGTGTCCCAATGATGGCAGTGTATTTGAACCCACAACCTCTTGGTCCAGAGGAGAGTATCAAAACCTAACCACTAGACCACCACCACCACCCACATAATACGCACACACTTGCTCCTATACAGTAAAATATATAAGCATATAATATTATCCCTGTTTTCCCACATGACTGGTGAAGCGGTTGGTTTAAGTCTCACTCTAAACGACTTGTCAGGCCACGACATGAGGGTTCTGCTGCTCAATCTCTAACACACTACTCAAATATCAAAACAAAGCTCGGCCCATGATGACATAATGACATTGTCGTTGCGCAAGCTGGAGGTGCTCAGCTTTATTGCTGTTTTCACTGATGCCAATCAATTTGCACGTTTGTGTGAGTAAACTGTCTGATAAATGTTGAGAACTTTGAACAAAGGCTGTGAGTTTGGTTCAGTGTATGTTCTCGTGTGTGGAAGTTTTCAGGTATTTGCAGGACAACTTTGTCGGGATTTGTAAAAGAGTTGCTTCCGGGAGTCAAAATTTGGTGAAGCTATAGTATTATTTACATGTATTCACTATGGGAGTCAATGGAAGGACCTCTCAAAGTTAGTAAGACCTGACTGTGTGTGTGTGTGTGTGTGTGTTTGTATGTGTGTGTGTGTGAAAAGAAAAGAGTGACTTTAAACAGTCTTGGCAGCTGTTGATTAAAGGTCATTGGTCTTGGTCACCCAAATCAATACACTACTCTCTTCTTTAGCAACCATCTAACAACTATTATGAAGTGTTAGAGAGAGTGACAATCTCTTTCTACATTTAAACTCATTCAGAGAGAAATTATTTTAGTCACTGAATTTCACACTTTCCATTTTATGTCAATAAATCTTCATTTTGCCGTATCATTTGAAGAGGTTTTGGTTTAGCACCAATTGTGCCATATATTCCGAAATGGTCACAAATGATCAGTCTACTCATTTTCTTCTCACATATGAATAAAGAATACTTCATTTGACGTGTTCCGTATCTACAGATTCGCAGTAACTGTTGCCACGGAGGCAGCTACCATGCCTACAGGGTTTCCAGGCAGCACATAGGGAGTCAGTCTGGCGTAAAATTGGGTGTGGATTTATAATGGTGGTTTGTGTTGCGGTGTGTGTGTGTGCCGATCCGGATGGTTACACTTGTGCATTTCCTCATAAAGGTGGTCCCATGATCAGACCTGGTAAGACCCAACAAGCAGAAAATGATTGAGACATTAGGGAGCCGCTTATTCCTTCCCCCACTATGGGGTCAACTACCCCATAGTAACCAGAAAAATCTCAGAGAACCAGTGAAGCATCCAGAAACTTCTACCCTCTTCTATGTTTCTCATGCTGAACCTGGTGACCTTGGATCATCAGAATCCTTCCCAGAACCAATGAAGGGTCCAGACACCCTGACCTTCCATGGTTCCTCATTATGGATCTGCAGAAACCTTGTCTCACCAGAATCCCTCCAAGAGTCAGTGAAAACCAGGACACTCTGCCCTACCATTGTTCCTTGTGCTGAACCTGCAGAGACCTTGCATCACCAGTATATCTCCAAGTGCCTCTGCCTTTATCTAGTTCATCATGCTGAAACCCCTACAGAGATCTGGCATCAATTAGAATTCTTTCAAGGGCCAGTGGAAGACCCAGACACATTGCCCTTCTTTGGTTCCTGTACTAGACCGGAACAACCGTACATAACCAAAATCTAGTAAAGGACCCAAACACTCCTACCGTTCTATGATTCCTTATACTGGACCTGTAGAGACCTGTAGAGAGCTATCTCCAAGGGCCTGAAAACATTGCCTTTCTGTGGTTCCTCATGCTGGACCTGCTTCACCAGAATCCAAACCTTGCTTCAACTGAATCCCTTTACAAGCCTGCAAAGTTCCCAGATACTCTAGCCTTTCATGATCCACCAGAATCACTCTAAGAACCAGTAAAAAGGTCCAGAAGCTGTTTTTTCATGATGAACCTGCTGAGAGATTACATCAGCAAAAGCTCTCAAAGGGTCAGTAAAGGGCCCATATACTCTCACCTTCCATGGTTCCTCATGTTGATTTATTGAAAGTCTTACATTATGGCTTCAGGGATTCTTTCAAAAAAAGTTCCTTAAAAGTAGCAGACCTTCAGGAGGTCACCAGAATCATCAAGGACAGAATCCAACTCACGCCACTCAGCATTTGACCAAATCGCAGCCCTCCAGCTCTGCCTTGGAGCAAGGCCAATTTACAGTCACTTTGTAGAAGCCAATTTTAGCTGCATAATTCTCACTAAACGTGCAAATGAAGTGAAAGATAACATCATTGTAGAGCTTCCTCTTGTTCAAAAAGTTTTTCAACAGGTCAAAACATACTTATTAAAAAAAAACTTAGTCCAACCTATCCACAGCCTTGCGAAAGTATTTTCATAATTAGATTTGCACAACATTTTAACACTTTCAAAGTGCAATTTCTTCCCTTCTGACACAGAAATAGCCCCATTACAATACAGTAACTCATCTTTGCACATCTGGATCCTGCAGTGTGTTCAAACTATCAGCTTAGATGTTTGGTTAAAAGCTATTTCCAAGTCTGGTCACACTTTCGTAATCAGATTGAGGTTTTGGGCTTTGAGTGAGACATCCAACACCCAGCTAACAAGCGATGGCCCTGTGTGGATGGCGGGTTTTGGTCTGCACGGTGCATTTTAATGCAGAAAGTTGTTTTGGAGACTTTATGCTTCAGTTATGTAGGCTTTCAAATGATGTTATTTTATGTTTTTGACACCATATGATACTTTCAATGGATGCCTCATTTTGGCCTGTACACAATGTTACAAACAAATAGGATGTTCGCTTTAAATGTTATTTTTAAGGACACTAAGGGTACTTTGTAAGGACATTGTTTCAATAGCTGCAGTGAATATGGCTTTTTGAGTATGCATTAGTGACTTTCCTGAAGAATTTGACAATACTTTGTACAGTACAGCTAGCTAGCCACGTCCCTATAACATTAAAATGAGGTTGGAAAGAACCATGTCCACTAGACACAGTGATGTTCATTAGCCAGACATTTTGAGGATATTTTACGTCCTGCTCATTCTGGGTTTTCATAATTCTGTGTTAGCAGATTGTATAATTCTTTTATTTTAAGGCATCCTAAATGATGCAACTTTTAAACATAAAGTGCAGCAACACAGCTTTTTAGCAATCAAATTTAATGAAATTTTGAAATAAAGTTAAGAATCTTTGACATTGCATCTTTTTCCTTATAACCATAAGCAAATAAAAATTTACTTTAATTAAGGATTTCTCTTAAATTCTTCTTAATCTCTTAGTTTTTTAAATAAGTTAAATTGTGTTTTCACATGATCTGTCGGCACGTGTGGATTGATTCCATAGACAATAATGTGGCTTTTATAACCACTGTGACCTTGCCATTTAATTAAAGTGACGACGCCTGAAAGAATCCAAATTAGCATCAATCCGTGTTATTCTTTGAGTGAAGCGCATACACTTAAGCCCCCTTTTTAAGCGATTTAAGTGTTTGAGTGAAGTAACTGAGGCACGATTCACTTTTGATACGTACAAATTACGGGCCTTTGATGTGACTGCTGTTTTTACGACTCCGTTTTGATAAGCTTGTCGCTCTCTTCATCTTCGCTAATTACTGGCGGTCCTCGCGTCCCCGAGGACGAACTGAACACACAGACAAATACAAGACTCCACTCTCGGAAAGAGCGTCATTACGTTTATCGACCAATCAATTAATCCTGTCTTCAATTTACGGAGTCATTTGTGGTGCACCGTCGAGTGCCGAGGTGCGAGGACGAGGGCTTCAAAAGCTGTCATTTTAAAAAAATCTTCATTGATCTGAGTTTCAAAACAAACATCAGTTGAGCACTGAAATGAGTTTAAACAGAAGTTCAGAGGCGTGCTAATATACCTTCTCTAGACCCACGACCAGTGTTGGGAAAGCTACTTTGGAAATGTAATGCGTTACAATTACAAGTTACCTTATCTAAAATGTAACAGTAGTGTAACTATTTCAATTACTTTAACAAAGTAATGTAACTAATTACATTTGATTACTTTTGGATTACTTTTCTACATTTTGAATGAATTTTCTCAACTGTCAGCCATTTTCAGTTTTTGAAACCTGGTTAAACCTTACAGCATTACTCAACACTGACTGCTGTCAAAATCCTTTTAAACTCCCTCAACACAGCCACAGCCGTGTCGGACTTCAACACCTCAACACCGCTTTACTGTGAGGTCATGCTGATCTTTCAATACCTATGCCTGCTAAAGCAAAAATTTGACAATCAACATTTGCTGAACATCACTGAATAAGCAGTTGTCTGTTCGTGGGATTGATTGTGCACATAGCGTCTGCTCACTACAGCTCATTTATATTTCCTGCAATGGGCCAGGCCTACATCGTAGTTCCTATCTGGCATTGCAGGCCTCCTCGCAACTGCAGCTCAGACCGCTTGTAGGCTGTAGATCCAGCAGCAAGTGGGTGTTGCAAATTCAAACATGATAAGACAGCCAATTAGACATCGGAATAGTATCAGACTTTCAGCTGCAAATGGAGGATGTTGTGCACAAGAAAAAATGGCAAAACAATAATAATATTAAACATATAGCCAAAGTTTCTGCAGAAGATATTGAGATGTAACTGAAATTGTAATCCTGAATATTTCCTGAAAGTAACTGTAATTGAATTACACATTTTTTCAAAGTAACTGAATGTAACTAATGTAATTAAATTACGTAATTTTGTTACATGTAACTCGTTACTCCCCAACACTGCCCACAACCTCCTGCTCTTTTCATAAGTGAGATACATTTTAAATATGTATGTTATAGGTGAATATATCATTTGTAATAATTGATTTTGTAATAATACACTGAGCCAGTTGGTGTTTATGAAAGTATACAGTATGTATAACATCTTAGTCCTAATAAATCAGGAATGCTTATTTGTTTTAGTCATATTTTAGTTATTTCTGTCATTCATACGTTTTGGTCCAAGTTGACATTTTAGATGCATTTCAGAACGTGCAAAAGTTAACATTTTCGCAGAATTGAATTGTAAGCATGTAATGTAAACATTGTATTGTGAGGAAACTTTAGATTTACAATTTTACTAACTACATGCACCAGTCATTTGAAGTTAGAGAAAACGAAATGCATAGAGGAACTGCCATTAATACATTTTAAGCAGATTTATGAATCTAATCTTTTAACATCCATTAAACAAAACCACTCGATCATCTAATGCTAAATCAGATAAAGAGTCATGTTTTTCTCACAGCTAATGGTTTTTAATGTTTTGCGCATCATATGCTAAACAGTAGCCGGGCCGTAAGAATTGCTGCTACATTTTCCTAATGGAATTGCTATTAACCTAAGATCACGATGTCGTAAGTGTTATCAGAAGTTCTCACCATAATATTTACCTCTCCAGTGGTTTAATTCCAAAGTGCCACCCCCCTCCATTCACACCACTATGGACGGACCCCTGCTGCCCTCGCATTTGCCTGTTTTATTTGCCTGATTTAACACCCACTCTACACTGAGGAAAAATGATTTGTGACCATCTTATGTTTTAGATAAATAATGTGATTATGTTAAATAAACTATGCTCAAAATTGACTACATTTACAATTTATGATATAGGCTATAGATAACAGAAGTAATTTATCTTTTAGAAGCAGGTTATTATCTTGTGTGCCCAAGTTAATTATCACAAATGATTAACCTTTATCATTAAGGTATTATTTTGTATGAACAAGTTAACAAGTTCATTTTGGTGTGCAGTCTAAAGAGTTTGGTGGTTTCTCTAATATGTTTCAAAAATGGCACACAAGATCATATCTTGTTGTCACAAGATTAATAACTTATGAACATGAAATAATAACTTCTGCTCGCAATTTAAATAACGTATGTGCATGAAATAACTTGTTCCTACAAGACACATAACATATGGGCACAGAATAAAAAACAAATTATGAGACTAATTCTGTATAATTCAATTAACTGATTAGTAAAAAAAATAGCATTTTTTGAATAAACAGTAATAAAGCAGACTGTAAAATTGAGCAGCTGCCACGATGCCAGTATAATTAAAGGTAGAATTTTGGAAGAGTTTTTCTGTCTGAATTGGGTAGTCACAGTGCGTCGTCCTCGTCCGACTTCGTTATAAAAAACGTTCCGTACATGGTCGCCTTGCGAAGCTACTTCATTTAATTCCAGTGGAAAGAGGCAAATGAAATTGCTACGGCACAGTGTTGGCGTTAAATTGTGTGTACTTTCTGAATCGTGGTCGGTTCCGGAGAAAAGTTAAATGTCAGAGAGCGTGTAATAGACATTGTGAAACAAAAATGACATCTTGTGGGCGTGCACATACACACACACACACAAAACACACATAACGTATGACATTTCCACATTTCTAGCATCCTTTTAAAAGGATTTATACAAACCTATCTGCACATTGATCTAGTTTTTCGCCCTCAAAACTTCTCACAGCTACAGTTTCTATGTACATTTACAATGAACAACTGAGAATAGTTGAATTTTAATAATTTTAATTTAAATAAGACAGGTTAAGAAAAGTTACTGGTTTTAAAATGAAAAAGAAAGAATTAGGATGCATTTTTAACATCATACAACTGTTGACGGAAATATGTTTATTAAGACCAGTTGATGCCTGTACGACAGGGATTTTATGAGCTGTGTTTTCACACACACACACACACACATTAAGATGCTCCAGATGACAGCCATGCGTAACACATTACAAGCATCACACGCCGTCAATCAAATGCAAAACTCGTCAGCTGTCTGCTCTGCTTCTTTTACTCATCCTTCACTCCGAAACCATCACCTTTCGGCTGTATATACGGTATAATATCTGAACCGCCGTCTTATATGCTTAATTGTATCTTACTTACATTATATATATAAATGTTAACTTACACTATACTATACTTCACTAATAATGGTGTCCAATATATTGTATATATGTCTATTCTTCTCTTCAATCTTTTCTCTCTCTCTCTAAAGTGTCCTAAAGTGGTAGAAGATTGTCTGGCCTTCCAGTATCCAGGTCAATCAGTGGGAGGCTAAACACTGACACCGTCACACGGAAATTCCTGTTTAGCTTCCGATTACAGCCAGTCGCTTTCGCTTTTTTATCCCCCTCTCCCAAACTCTCTTTTTTTTTACCCTCACCGAAGTGCCGAATGCCAGACTGGATAACTAGCCATTATCCCCCAGTGCTGCTTCACTGGTCCGGCCAATAAAACCCCCAATCTTCTGTTAAACGGTGTGTGTGTGTGTGTGTTGGTGGAGGTGACAGTGTATTTCAAATGGGTGGATTCAAGTGTATCTGAGCATGTCGTTGGCTGTCATGTTGTATAATGGGTAAATGTGTGCATGTACATATCTAATTATAAAGGGAAATGGGAGTGAAAAATAATAGCTGAAATGTCTGTACTACGAGTGTGTATGTCAAGGTTCTTGATTTGTTCCATACACGTATATATAGTAGTGTTTCAGTTATGTCTTGTGAAATGTGTACTGCATCGGCTATGAGTGCAATAAAGTTGAACAAATATATACAATTAAATTTAAAAAACTGAATAGGGTAATACTAAAGTAAGAATTTTCTTAAGGAGGTTTTTATATTTTATGAGGTGTACTCATTGAAGTATATTTTATTAAGCAAACTTAAGTTGATCTTTCCAGTATACTTATTCTAGAGGGCATACTAATTTCAATGTACTACTAGTACACTTCTTGGCACTAAATTGGCCCACGTTTTAGTTAATAAAAGTGTAAGAGTAACAACCACTGAGCACCTGACTAAGTAAAAACATTCTACATTTTAGAAAGGCAATCGCTGAAGAAATTGTGTAATTTACAGTGTGCTACAATGCAGAAAGTGAAAAAAAGCTGTTTATAGTTCTAATTCAACCGGCAGCTGTTGAATTAATGTTAAGATCAAGTTAAACACAAGACATGTAATAGCACAGTTCTCCTTAACGCAGACGCCCCCTGTGTATGGCCAAAACTGGGAATTGCAATGTTAATGGCGGCCCAGATTGTCCAAAATTGGGAACTACAATTTGCTCAGGAAAATAGAGAATAAATAGGGTTGCTGTTGGGCTATAGACAAGAAACGCAGAAGGCCAGATCTCCTCAATGAGATCAGATTTTTTAGTCACGAACGGTGTCTCTACGATAAAAAACTGTGCAAGGAGTTAAAGAGACAAGTGAGAAAACAGTGAGATACAGTGAGACAGAGAGTTTGTGTTATAATAGGCAGGGTTGTAGTTACCTGGAAAACAATGCACACATGAGAGCTAATAAGTAGCTAAATAGCTAATTACCAGCTAATCAAAATGTTGCACATGCACACCATTTGACACAACAGTAATTATAATCACAGAAAAATATTGATGTAACTGGACAGAAAGAGTCTCTGTGCATTTTAACTGGATAGAAAAAACCAATATGCATAGTGCCCCCTTACATTAACTTTTTACTTCATTTACACATCACTTAATGAAGAATACACATCCTTTTTTCTACTTTCTTGAGGAGGATAAGACAAGAAATGGGGAAATCACTGTGTGGAAATGATGTGGTTTTCCTGGGACGTGTTCCATTAGTGCACGGAAGAAATGGGGAAGATAAGGAATATGGGATAATAGCAAAAGCTGTCAGGACTCTTATTACTTCATAACACAGTCAGTAGATGGAACATTAAGTGACTCTGGGGACTTTGGAAGCTGTGGAACAACCGTAAGTAGATCCCTGATGAGAAACTGCAAATGCTCAACAAATCTGCTAGTAAAATGTCCTGTAGTATGAATTAATTGAGTGAAATGTAATTTTGGCACAATGGATTTATTTAGCTGTGGTATCGCTGGTTTACTTTGCAAGTTTCAAAACCACTTAAATAAAAAGAAACGTGTTCTTAAACCATTATTGCTGCTTTTATTATTAATTTTACATTTCTACATTTCCTTTTTGCATCATGTCAACTGTTCCTTATAATGTCTTTACAAAACCACCAACAAATCTGGTCTCAGGTATTCCTGTCTTTTAGGCCACAGTCAGGTCCTCACACATACCTGAAAACTACACACATACACTGTTACACACACATTCTCACGGTGGGAAGATGTGGAGGTCCATGACTAACTGATTTCTTGCCTTGTCCAACAACACTATCATCTCAAGAGAGGAAGTAAGTGATGGTGCGGACGACTTTAACACACAAACACACACACTCTCAAGCTTCGCACGGAACCCTGTAAGGTTTTGCAAGATGTCCCGTGGTGCAGGATAAACGCAAGGTGACAACATGGGAGAATGCAACACACATTCCAAACATCACGGTAGACTAGGCATGGGACCGGTATAAGATTCTGATGGAATGGCAACCTGAACACGATGTATATCCTTTTTAAACAAAATACAGAATATTTGGACCACTGGTAAATGCGTAATTAAGTAATTAACTAAGTGATTATTTTGTCATTGCAAACACACAACAGCACACAGTGCACCACAACCAAATGTGGCCTCTACATTTCACCCATCCATGATGGAGCAGTGGGCAGCTTTATTTTGGCAGTGCCTAGGGAGCAGTGTTTGGAGATGGTACCTTGCTCATGAGTACCTCAGTGGTACCTTTACCGGTCCAGGAACTTTCTGATCACATGGTCAACAATAAAACTAAAATAAATGTAGTTCCTCAATGACTTGTTCACACTACATAATTCCCAAAGTCATCGGATTGCTGTACTGTTTACACTACACAACCTCGAGACTTTGCTCACAAGTCAGACCGTTGTGTAGTGTGAACAAAGCCTTGAGAGTGGCGCACAGACTACATTATCTTTTGGGGCAGTTGATAGTGTAATGATTGTAATGATCATCACCGGTCCGAATCCCAGGACTGGTAAAGGTATCACAGAGGTACAATGTGTTAACAAGACTTTTACTCTACTCTGTACATGACCTGAAGGATTCTTGCGCTTCCTTCCTTTCACAAGTCGTGAAGAGCAGCTCGTATAGCAGGAACTTTGTAATGGAAATTATTAGTGGTTTCAAAACCATGACTTTTTCAAACCGTGGTATCAGCCAGTGCCAACAGTGCATAAAGCAAGACTTCAGCTACAACTAACATCACTAAAATTGCCAAGCATTACTGCAGCACTGTGACACTGGCAGATAAAAAAAGTTAATTACATGCTATATATACAGTGCTTATAAAACATTGTGATCACTCACAGATGAAGCAAATCAAGCTGATTGTCATAAAGTCATAACAATGGCTCATATGCCCGTACTCAGTGTGTCAGTTACGGGAGAAATTTCTTGGCATAAAGACAGGAGTGACTTTGTTGAGCCAGACAGAGTTTAGAGACAGGGCTCAAAGTAGAGTCACTGCTGCTGAGCAACAAAAGAGGAGAGTTAAGGTGGTGTGCGATGCCTCCCACGGAAGCTGTTCTGGGCATGTCCAACTGGGAAAAAGATTGTTGGACAGACCCAGGACATGCTGGAGAGATTACATCTCCTGGCTGGTCTGGCAACACCTAGAGAAGGTGGCTGGGAAGAAGGAGGTCTGGACATCTTTGCTGAGACGACTGCCCCCATAACCCAGAATAAATGAACAAAACTCTTGTCCATGCAAGCTGCACTTCAGTGCTCCTCCTGCGAAATCTCCTGTTAAAGCCCTTAAGGGTAGAGCTCTTTGCATCACACTGGGGACCAATAGCATATAAGGTCTGTGGTCAGGGCTGGCAATGGTGGGGAAAACTGTGTCAGTTGTGGAACTGGCATTGGTGGTGGTCTAATGGTAGGATACTTGGCTACAAATCAAGCGCTCATGCATTCAAGAAGGCTTTATCCTACTTCCTACTGCCAGCATTGCCACCGTGGAGCCCTTTCACCCCAAATTGCTCCGGGGCAGAGATGGGGCTCGAGTCTGAGACTTGGACTCGCACGAGCAATGACTCAAGACTTGACTTCAGATTCGCTTGACTTGGACTCAAGATTTGGGACTCGCAAACAGTCTTTATTTCATGTAATTATTGTTGATCCTAATTTATTTCATTCATTTAAGTTTTTCTAGTGTACAGACTTTTGGAAAATCGATATATTGAAACACTGCGTTAGTGTCGCATTGCTGCCACCACTTTAGTCAATGGAACTGGCTACTCTTGACTCCACAGCGGAGCATAAGTACAGCGTACAAAATGTTCTGAAAACACAAAAATACGCTAGTCTTCTATTTTTTAACACAAGGTGTTCACTTCCCTTTTTATGGAACGCGCCTGGTGTCGCCTTGGTGTAATTCCCTCCCGTGATATTACGCACAACGTCATGCATTAGAGACTTGAGACTTGACTCGGACTTGAGCACGAAGACTTGAAACTTGACTTGGACTTGGGAAAAAAAAATTGTGAACATCTCTGCTCCGAGAAGACTCTTGCCATAATTAGGAAATGTAAGCTGCTCTGGATAAAAGGATCTACTAAATGCCATAAATGCAAATACAAATGATTTCACAAACAGCCTCAAAGTTTAACCTCATTCACAAGCATGTTCTAAACCTACATTTTTCATAGTGAAGTTGTTTAGAAACAGGGACTCTCTTTCCCAAAAAAGCACACTGCAAAAAAGTCACTGCACCCATTAATGGCTTAAACCATGAGGGGAAAGCGTCACAAACCAATTACACTTACAATGACAGCGCATGGCAATCAGCTGTGATAACAATCTAACTATGAAAGAGATAGTGAAGAGCATGAAAAAGAATGTTTCCAAATCAATGCTTTGGTCACGTATGTCTTATGCAAACAGCTCATGACAAGAATCAATGCCGTACAAAAAATTTATGTATCCCTTATAAAAACAAAAGGTTTGCGGCAAACTCGTGGTTAATTTTTTGGCAAACTGTGGAGTTTGCCAGAACACGATTTGGCGACATAATTTGCCAGTAATGAACTTTGGTGACAAATTTAGATTACATTTACGGCATTTAGCAGACCCTCTTACCCAGAGTGACTTCTGTTGTGTCATTTCAGGGACAGTTTCCCTGAGAGCAATTTGGGGTTAAGGGTCTTGGTCAGGAACCCAAGTACAAGTTTGCTAGAAGTCCACCACAAACCCAATCTGCATGTGAAAATGTAACATATGACCTTTACACGTTACTTTCATACTGCAGGATCGGACTATTTTAGGAACTAGGAACTTCTATCGCCTCTATCCGTCAAAACTTGGATGTAAGAACAGGTGTAACTGTGCATTCTATTTGTGTGTTTTCCAGGAACAACTGGGAAATCACTCCTGCGGAGAAGTGCTTGGGTCTGGGAACTTGCTCATGAGTACATCAGTGGAACTTTTAGTGGTCCAGAACTTGAACTGGCAAACTTCTGATCACAGGGCCAACTCCCTAATTGTCACACTACCACCTGCCCAAGGGAGTTACACTGGGTGCTCATCGCACGGCTAAACAACACAGAGAGGTTTCTTTTTAACGACTTAAACAGACCACGATAACCAAAGTGACTTTAATAGAAAAATGAAAGAAGAGCAAACAAATGTTTCTTTGGTTTTGCGTTCTGCAAACGCATTGGCAACACAGGTGCAGGGCAAATTCTTTGACGAAGGAAAATCAAAGCATCTTCAGTACCATCGCAGTATGGCTACGGTAAGGCACGGTCACTGTGTACCCATGGAAAAGCAAGACATGCCTGCTTCAAAAAGCTGTCTTGTTGCTTTATGAGTGGCACTTGACACTTGCTCCATCCCTGTAACATCAAGTCAGAGTGCAAACACACTAACGCTCTAAATCCGCCCCACAACGACAATCTATTTTCCGACTTCTCTTTCTCTTTTTTCTGGCTCCCGCAGGATCTGGGGTGTGGTCAAGCTCGGTTGGTAAAACACAGTAGCAGGTGAGGTGGGGACGCGCTGAGTGATATCCCAGAGTGCACGGCAAACGGCAGGCCGGTGTTTTTTACGGCAGCGCAGGGGGGGGCCAACCGGCCGCTAAATCACCGGGGCCGGCGCGATGACGGGAAGAATGACTGTTTTCATAACCCGGCTCAGCTGTGGGTGCTGCGGACACACCGATCCCCGCTCTTAAAGCTCTTTCTTTTCCCTCTCCGCTCTCCTCAAGATGAGTTTTGGGGAAAAAGGGGGATGCGGACACATGAAATAAGGAGCTTGTCTCCTAAAAAACACAAGTTGCTTCAAATGGCAACGGATGGCGCATTAAAGATTTGATTAGCTAATAAAGGGATTTCCATTTTCTTCTCCCTTGCTTCCCGTCCTCCCTCCCTCCCTCCCTCCCTCTCTGAATCTTTTACTGCCTGTTCCTTTCTGAACCTTGACCCACGACAGAACTTCTAAAACAACTCTGTAACCAATATCCGTCCCTTCTATCCCTCGCCTCCTTCACTCTGCATCACCTCGTTTCCCAGCAGTTAAATCCCTTCTGGGTGAGAGATGTCACGACGGGAGGAGAATAAAAAAAGATAAAGGGGTATTTTGTACACTTTCGGAGAGTATATGATACCGTGCTCTCCTCGTGGGAACGGGACGAAAGAGATGGAGCTGCGATTTATAACCGTTCAAATCGGTTCCGACCTGCCACTCACCCGCCCCGAGCAGAACGACGCTTCACAGGGCGAAGCTGCACATTTTCAGGGATTCACTCAAGGGCCTGCTTTGACAGAGCAGCGTTAAAGGAGCGGCACACTTTAAGATGATATTAACTGTTAAGATAAAGTGGACAAAAAGAGATGAAGTAAGAATCTAAAACTATAACGAGAAACAAATCAGGAAAAATACACAACAGCTACAATAAATGTTCTGTATTTTAATACTAAAACATGATTTTTAAAGGGTAACAGTAAAAAAGCAAATTTTGAGTGTAAATTTTTATTTACTCTCTACCATCAATTTATGGTTAACATTCCGGGGGAGTTATTGTGAATTAATAATTTAAATGTTAACATATATTTTTTTAATAAAATAAAATGTGAATTTTAGGTTATACTGTATACTGTATATTGTGTATTCAATATACATCTGGTAGCTCTACTGCCAGAAATATAGTGTAAATTCACAGGACATTTTAACAAAAGTGTAATTACTATAAATAATTATTTTAAGAAGAATTACAATAAACACTTAGCAACCCAAATAGAATATATTTAAATCTGAATAATAATACTATATGTTAAGTACGTCTAAAACATGTACAAATTTACTGTAGTCTTAGAGGATTTTTCCAGGGTAATTATTGTAAATTAAGACTTTCAAATGGACAGCCACATCTGGCAACTCTATTGCCAGTAATTAACTGTAAATTTACAAGTTTTTTAAAAAAGGGTAATTACTATGATTAAGTTTTTCAAGTAGCAATAAAATGCTGCTAATAATTTATGAATTCACTTACGACATTTGGACTTTGTTGTCCAGAAGAAGTGTGTGTGGCCAGCTAATATTGTGTGTGTTTGGTGTGTGTGTGTGTGTGTGTGTGCGTGTGTGTGGCACATAGTTTCACGGCATGAGGGCAGTAAATCAGGGCTCCCTCGCTCCTTCTCCTCCCACCTTTCCACGGCTTTCCTCGTTCTTCTTCACCTGGAAATGCTCTCCGGATCAGCCGCCCGCCGGAGCAGCAGGAATGAACATTACCCGGTACGGATCACAAAGAAGGGCCCGAAAACTCCGGACGTGAGGCCAGAACGACAGAGAGTGAGAGAGAAAGAGAAAGAGAGAAAGAGGGAGTGCCAGTCACACTTCTCTGACATTTGGCGCTCATCCGATGGCTCATTTGGGCCGTGAAAAACAAAAACAGCGACGAAGGGCGGAAAAAGAGCAAAACTGAAAAACCACACAAGGGGGAAAAGATGGGACCAATCCAGTTATTAAAGGACAAAGCAGTTTACCTGCACACACACACACACACATGCACACGCACACACACACACAAAGCGTCACTATAAAGTTGTATTTATCTCCTCCGCTGTCCTTCTTTCCATTCCGTCCTCTGTCCTGTTCTTCTCTGTCTCAATTGTGTGATAAATGTTTAATTAGGGAACTAATTGCGTGTGTAATTAACAGTCATCAATCTCATCACAGAAGAGAATAATCTTCACTAAATGGATCTGATATACGGGGGTGTGCACACACACACACACACACACAAACACACACACGGTTAAGACTTGCCATCTTTGTGAGGACTAACTTCCATTATGCAAAGTTAAACCTGCAGCTTTTCAATTACAGCATCTATTCTTACTGTAAAATGATTGTCAATTAGTCATGTTCACATACTTCTTTCATTAACTTTAACGCAAAACATTCATTCGTGCAATATCATTTATCTTCTAAGAGATGTGTGTTACGTTTATACGTTTTACATTTGAAGATGCCAGACTTAAACCTGTAAGCTGTAACTATTTGTTCCAGTAGAGCCAGATATTTTAAAAAAATATTTTTAATAATCCTGTAAAATCCCATTACAATACAATAAAAGTAAAATACAGTGCAGCAGAAGATTTGCCAGAAAGTTATTTTATATATACAGTCTTTGTTCACTTTCTGTGACTTTACGACAGAACTGTTTAAAGCACAAGTCGGGCATCTGTGCTGGTGGCAATCTGCAGTAGTTTTACTGGGATTTTTTTACAGTGTAATTATTAAACTTCTGGTCCCCACAACTGCCTCAAAAACATCCCGTTACAAAAACCGCATATGCAAATATATCAGCATAGTCATTTTGGTCAGATGAAGTCTCAGCTGATTTATCCCGATCCTAGATGATTAGATCTTTCCTTCCTCCTACTTACAGTCAACGCTTTTCTCAGCCTTCCTCAAGAGAGTGTTTATAATGTCAACCTGTCCTTTAAAACGCAATTAAAGCAGACGTCCTTATTCACAAACAGGTCACCTATCAGACGGCCCAAATTGCAAACTCATCCGTAAGTTAGCGTTTTCTCCCAGCTGAGTCTGAGTCTTGGCTCGGATTTACGTAATTACCCTGGAAATGACATTGTGTCATGCTGGAATGAAATCTGCCAAATTTATAGCAGGACTCTGTCTCTCTTTTCATTGCCATTACTGCTGAGATGTGAAGTTAAAGCCTTGACATGTCCGTTTACTAAACGAGCGAGTATCCACCACGTCATAAAACTGCAACACAACGTGTCATCTTCTCTCCAACTCTCAATTCAACGTCAATTCAACTTACAACTGTAACTTACTTCCTTTGACAATCGATAGTCATAAAGCAAGTATCTGCTAATAACCACACCCAATCAGAATAAATTTGTAACTGTACTTCATTACTGTATTTAGGTGTTATTTGAGTGCCTCCTGTTTGGATTGAATATTATCAGCTACTTGCTGGAGTAAACTACTTGAGTACTTGTACTGTGTTAAAAGTACTTGGGTAATTGTACTTCATTACTGCACTTCAATATAATTTTGATAATTTTGTGTTTGGAATTAGTATTTTTAATATAAGCAACGTGACTACAAGCTAAAGTAAACTGTACTGAATGTATACTTATACATCCAGTTTTTGCCATTTTGGAGACGTGTGAGGACAACGAGAGAATAAGAAGCAGCATCTTCTACTCTTACCCTGCGACTATGTGCCTAAATTTAGCCACTGAATCTAATCGAATCTGGTGAGCAATGAATAAAAGACGATCTCTGAGATTAATGTGATATTCTACACTATAGCTTGATAAAATCGGAGGTTCCTGCTAACACTTTGGCCTGAATACCAATAAGCTGAACGCGAGAGAAGTGAAGATGGAACAGACTATTTTGTATTCACACAGCGTTCAGGTCTAACGAGTGATGAACACGCTTCTCTTCTTACTTTAAAATAAAACTGAAAAGATGATTTCAGGGGTTATCATCATCCAGGACATAGATAAACCAGTTACAAGGCATGGAAACTTTTAAGTGATGAGTAACATAGTGTGTTTTACCATAGCAAAATGATCCAGAAATTCAAAATATTTCCATCATATATGCAGCTACAGCCAAGCCCATGTGTCAGTACAGTAGTTAGCTACACAAACAGGCTAAAGAGGAAAAAGTGGCTGTCCACATTATATATCAGTTGTTTCATATTTGTCTTACAGGATACTCTCACAGCAAATCAACTGAAAAGGACGACCCATGATCTTAAAAATAATATGAGATAAGGTTTCAATGAGGGTTTAGAGGTTACAACTTCAAGTTCAGTCCTTTCAGGGTCATACATTTTGATAAACACAGCCACTCATTCTACCTTCCATCTTGGCCAAGGTGGACTCCAACCTCCAACTCCATCTTACAGCTGTCAAGAAAGTGCTGTGGTGCAATGAGGACAGTAGCCAATCAGATGCCACTTCTACCAATACCGGAATGGAAAGAAACAACAGAAATGTTGCAAACTACCGTCTTTTGTAAAGAGAGGAAAATAACTTTTTTTTTTGTAAAGACGTGGCATTTTGTCATGCACCTGTAAAACAGTTATTTACTGGAAAAGTAGTTTTTTTTGTCTGTAAGCTGTGTGGGGATGCTACTTTGTGGAAAGTTGAACTGAAAATCCTCTCTCTCTCTCTTTCTGACATATTGACATACTGGGTTAATAAGGTCCGCCGTCTGCTTATGAAATTTTAATACTGAGGGAAAGGGCTGTGTAAACTCTGAGATCAGAAAGTGTTACTTTATCTCTGTAATCTTTCTAGTCTGGACACACACCACTACCTATGCAAGTGTGCTTACTTTGCATTCAAGTGAATTACCACGAGTGAATATTTGTCATAGTAAACTCACCACAGCACAGCACAGCACGCCAGACGGTGCACCAAAACGTGACAAGTTCATTTCCACATTCAATAATGAAACCACTGATCAGACATTATATACAGTATACTGTGACGCCCCTCACCAAGCAAGCCCCCAACAATCAGCAGCTTATGAGACAAGCTACTTTGGCTCAGGAATAAAAATGTTACATGATATGTTAGTTGTTTCTTTTGTGATCTGATAGGAATGGAGGTGATGGTGTTAAATCAGTACATGATAGTCTGATATCCATCAATAGCTTTGATTCAAATGGAAATCATAAAGTAACAGACTGAGATATGGGCAGACGTTGAATTGTGAATCATGAAAAAGTGGGTTATAAGAACAAATTTCTTCTCAAGAACAGTTGTTGAATGAGGCACACTGATGAGGCACACTAAAAGGTGCTTTGAGGGTCTTAAAAATTGTAGATACGCTATGTTCAAGGTTGGATTGGCAGCTTTAACATCCCAGCCTTCTAGGCAGTTTTAGCACAATCCCACTCATTCTCCTTTTCAGTTTTCGTCCATTGATCAGACCTCTGGGATCACCTATTTGTTTGACCTTTAAACTCTGACTCCAAAAACTAGGCACTTACACTTCTAATAAGTTTAACAGCAGTGTGTGTGTGTGTGTGTTTACGATGGGGATTAAATAGAAAAGCTGAACAGGAGCTAATGGATTTCCAGGAGCGATAAACACACGAACACATTTTATGTATAGTCTGATCTTAACGTCTATTTTTCTATATAATTAAACATTTTTTGCTCATGTTTAAATTCTTTTTTTTCTAATGTTACGTTCTAATTAATTTTGGACAGTTATAGGAATTAATTGGTCTGCATTTTCTTGTATTTGTATAATTATGCATGTGACAAATAAAGAACCTTGAATTTTGGTTTTGAACACACCAGAAAGTTAGAATATTTTATACTTAGGAAAACATGAAACATGAATATGCACATTTTGTAGTATGACAAAAATAGTATTCATAAGCATGAATAAACTCTCAAAATTAAAATTTGGTCATGTATAGACTGTTGTGCAGAACTCTGCACAACTATTTTAGTCAACGAGGCTCACACTGATCCAGTCTGTATTATTAGGGCAGTTGGTAGCGTAACGGTGAGGGAGTTGGCACCGTGATCGAAGGTAGCTGGTACCATCCCCAAGCACTGCCAAAAAGTCCAATGTCACTTCACGGATGCAGAGGTCACTTTTGGTTGTGGTGCACTGTGTGCTGTGCTGTGTTCACAATGACAGATCTTGCGCATGCGCATTACTTGCAGCACAGCCATGCGCGCATTCAGGCAGCGTTCACATATACGCTCAACGGAGGCGTTTCTCATTCACTTTGAATGGGGTGACATTGTGCGGCGACGAAATGAATTTTGGATGCGTGAGTATGGCGTCACATCAATGCCAAAACTAGAGCGCGCAAAATAGCTTGCCGCAAAAAAATCGCGGGCGTAAATTTCAAAGTCGCGCGTGCAAATGTGAAACTCGAGAGCACAAAATTAAGAATCGAGTGCACGGTTGTGATAATATTGCGTGCGAACTGTATTTTTCCTCTCGCGAACGCGTTTTTTTCTCTTGATGTGTTAAATGTCCTCGCAGTTTGTAAGGGGGCGGGGTTTTGGCAGTTAGGTGGGGGGGGGTGGCGGAGTTTTGGCAGGTTCTGCCTGCGAATCCTATTGGCCGATGGCTCCTTGTCTCGTGATTGACTGCACACTACAGACAGTTTTTACAGAAAAACCAAAAATGACGTAGAAGGAGGAACGGCGACAGGTAGATTAAACACAAGTTATAGTTTATCAACCTTATAATTATAATTTGAATAGTTCTTTTGTGTCAATGTTGTCGACTACTCGCAGTAGCTCTAATTTTCTGTTATCTGGGAAAAAAATCGGTATCGGAAAAATCGGTATCGGCCGATCACACTTACAAAAAAATCGGTAATCGGAATCGGCCAAGAAAATTGCAATCGGTGCATCCCTACTAGTATGTAGTTACTTCAGTACAGTTCATCTCTGGATGTTACTCATCATGTTTAGTGTCTTCTTTCAACCAGAATGTCTTTATCTTCTTCAAACTGGCCACAGTTACAAATCAAATACAAAAACGGAACATGTCTCTCCCGCAAACGAACCCAATCCAAATGCTGCAGCTGCATTGCTGTCGGCACGGCAGAGGGAGCGCAGGAACTTCCCCCTCGCTAATTGTTCCAGCGTCTATCGTGAAGCCTCGGGTCGCAAGTTGCCGCCATGAGGCGAAGCGAAACCGGCACTCGCGTCAGATCCGATTCGAAAGCGCAGTTGTCGAAGAACGGAGGGGGGGAAAAAAAACACCCTCTCCAATAATTAAAAGCAATTCATGTCAATTAGTTCCACATGGAATCCAAATTAAAAGCGCATAATTAATCAGAGCTCTTCGGCGGGAGGGGTGAGGGGTTTTTTGGTAATTAGCATGGTTTAATTCCGTCGCCGTAATTGCGTTTTTTCCTAATTGAAAAGAGGCGCCGTTTGTCACACGTTTCCCTGAAGCACCCTAAAGCCGGAGATGTGCGCAAACAGGGTTAAGGATTTTCTTAGGTGCATGCCTCCGTGTCGGCGAGTGCCACGTTCAAAATAAACAGTACTTAAATGATTTCTTAACTACAGTAATGAAGTATAATCGCTCAAATACGTCACATCACTTGGATCCAAGGTTGTCATAGCTGGGGTGGTAGTGGGGATAAGCTCCAAGTCCTTTTAGATTTGTATATCGTATCGAATCGAATCGAACTGTTGACCTGATCGAATCGTGAGACCAGTGAAGATTCAAACGTCTACCAAGTACTCAAAATAACTCTGCACCAGGTAGCTGCAAAAATAAAATAAAACTCAGTGGAGGTGCAAGCACTAAAAGTATCAAATTAAAAAATTCCTCACAAGTACTAAGCACCAGTGGGTTCTAGTTCCAGACTTGTAAAGGTACCACTGAGGTACTCATGCGCAAGGTACCGCCCCCAAGCACTGCCAAAAAAAAGCTGCCCACTGCTCCTTGATGGATGGATCAAAGGCAGAGCTCACACTTCCCTAAAGCACCTAAAGTGGGAGATGTGTGTCAACAGTTTTTAATTTATTTTAAATGCACATCATGCCTCTCCATCAAATTTAAGGAACTAAACTTTCTACAAACTAATCCTTTCACCCTCAGTCCACCATGTAGCTAGGCATTATACACAAATGGCGCTCGGAAGCTGAATACGCATTTGCTAATGAATACGCGTCGTGGCGGTAAACGTGTGGATATGACTATAAAAAACGTGCTTTTCGAGTCGAGGCGGTGTGTTTACGGAACGGAACGCTGATGTATGGCGAGCTCCATCTGGCTTTTGAAGCGCGGTTAATGAAGGATACGGCGTCTGCGGAGCCCACGTTAGCATCTGTTTGCGCGCATGTGATTGCAACTGCAGATATCCAAACACCTTTTTTTTTAAAAATATATATTCCCCTCCCGACACACGAGCGCTAATCCAGATGCCAAACCGTCGCGTTTCATCTGTCTAGCGCCGGACGTCCTTCCTGCTAAGCTTCTCTGACTCTTTGCCTCGCGACGCCGCACTGAGGTCGAAGGTCGGGGATCGTCACGGAAACTAGGATTCCAGGGTCTGTCTTCCCTTTGGACGCACACATACAAAATAGTGATTACAAGACCGTCCCACCTCCTGTCGCAGGGCGCTAATAGTTTTTCTTAAAGCATGGTAATATGAGCGAGGGATGAACCCTTGGAGAAGGAGCAGCCGGAAGAGAATGGGGGAGACGGGGCGGGAGGGAAGCAAGTGATAAATTAGGGTTTAAACGAAGAAGAGGGGAAGCGGCAAAGCAGGATGAACAGTGTCGGTCTGTGCGGACATGAGGTTGACTTTGTGAAACCAGGAAGTGTCATGTCTTCAGGAATTGCCAAAAACTGCTGCAAAAGATTAAAATTTACACAAAGTAACACAACTCATGGTCCTCATTTTTCGACGGAGAACCCAAAATTTATATCAAAGTTTAATTCCACGACACGGCTCAATTCCAACTCATGTCTAATTGGGCATAAAAACACTACATTAAAAACATTTCTACGTCGCCGATGGATCAACCTGTGCCCGAAAAACCGGCTCGGGCATAATGGATTCTCGGCGTGCCGGCGCGAACGCATCCCCCTCCTCATTAAAATGCAGCGCTCCCCCTCCCCACGTCCATTAAGACTTTTAATTCGGCGGCGAAACGAGAACAACTCCAATAAGTAACGTATTGAGGCACTTTAGCGGGCCCTCAACCCCGTTCTGATGCAAAGCGAGCTATTTTGGCGTGCCGGCGCTGGCCCCTTTCACGGGTTAAAGAAACATTTTTATGCATAATGCAAAATGACCACCAAAAACTAACTGCTTTAATTAGGAACTTTGCCCAGCCGCTTTTGAAGAGCATCTATTAAAATGGTCGGGGAAATTGTGGTTAAAAAAAAAAAGAAAAAAGGAATGTGTTAGGAAAGTGCTGGATGCCCGTGTGGCGGATTACAAAACACCAAAAAACTACTAAGTGACCCTGCGAAGAAGCCAGAAAGTTACAATTTGCTGTTACTTTATATAAATGCTTGTAAATGTGAGTATAATGACAGTGTTATATGTTAAATAAGCGTGGGAGTGTGTCACTAGACATTGGACTGACTTATCTAGAACCTCTTTCTTGCAATTTGACATCTTTTGAATTAGTAAATACATTTCCGGAAAGGTTCTAGATAACGGTGATTCCAATGTCTAGAACCTTTCTGGAAATCAAAGATTCTAGACATTGGAATGACTGTTATCTTGAACCTTTTGTTGCAATTTGGCATCTTATGAGTAGGTAAACACTTTTTCAAAAGGGTTCTAGGTAACAGTAATTCCAACGTCTAAAGAGTTTTTGGAAATAAAATGTTGTAGACATTGGAATCACTGTTATCTTAAACCTTTTGCCAGTGGAACAGTACTTCTTTTTTTTATAAATGAATGAATGGCCACAAACTTGGGGGAATTTTTAACTCTGAATCCAAGAATCCGACCATTTCCAGAAAGCACTAATAGCTTACGACGCTTAACAAACTAAATGTGTAAGAGCTTCCTTAAGTACATGCAAATGTGTGTTAGAGGGAGTTGAAGTGTGTTTGGGGGTGTGTGTGTGTGTGTGTGTTCGCGGTGTGTATTTCAGGGGGGTCAGGATGTATGTACGGGGTGACAGCCTGTGCTTTGATCATTAGAGGAAGAGGAAGAGACAATTTTTCATGGATTACACGATCAAACGCACAGACAGACGCGGACACAAACAAGGAGAAATTTCAAACACACACACACACACACACACACACGCACACACACCGAGCGGAGATTTGCGTGTTCCACTTGGCTGATAGTCTGACAGCTCTGACTAATCAATCACTCTCTCTTTTCCTCTCCTCCCCCTTAAATAAATGAGGGAGGAAAACGAGTGTGACTCCCCCCTGTTCTCAGCGTGCATGTTTTCACACATTAACTTCATCTGTCTTTTCTGACCCTTCCTCCCTTCTTCCCTCCGTCTCTCTCTCTGCCCTTTAACTGAACAACGGCCTGTTTTCACACTTTTAGGCCACACATATGCATTTACTACAATCTCATGGATAAAAGTGGAAACGTTCATCAAAGACAAGGCTTAAAATGTCCAGCTCATTGAGGAGAAGTGGGATATTACTGTTCTTATCAACAGCACAGACGTGTTCCTCTCCTTTCTCTTCTTCACCCTCATGCGACATCACAATTAAAATGTTAATTTTAGTGGTGAGACTTTGACCCTCTATGACATCGTCCAGAATCTTTTCATCCCTTTGAACTCTTTTTAAAAGTTATTTCTCCTTTTTATCAACAGACAAATGTTAAACTGCAGCAACATTTAATTTTGGGGGGAAAACAGCACCCTTTATTTGTTTAGATTTTAGGTTTTTAGTTCCATCCGTGGTTTTTCAAGTTTTTACGTTTTTTCATCACTTTATACCTAATATCTCTTTTTCAAGCACACAGCAATCACACGATTTCTCCCAAAAAATGCTTGTCTAGTTCTACTTATTAGAAGACATGGCAACTTTAAAGACACTTTTATAATCCATATGTAGTGTCTTAAGATTTGCAATGTAGTTACATTTTAAGTAATGTAATCACAAGTGTTTAATTCAGAAGTAACAGTTGCATTTTTAGCGCAAAAGTGGAAGAATCTATCTAGGAACTATCCTGGACCTAACTTGATTTTTTGATCAAACTGTTCAACAATTTGTGCAATTCTAATACTGGTATTCAGTGTATACTGTTACACTCATGAATTTATATTACATACACACACAAATAAATAAGAAATGACTCTTGGGGACGAGGGGCTGGAACAGCGTTCAGAATCGTAAAATGATCCTATAAGCGAGGAGATAAAAAGACATCACAGTGTGGACATTTATACGCTCGTCTCCTAAAAATGTGTTTTTCCCATTCAAGGTTGTAAACTCGAGAGAGCTTAACAACACCTCCTCGTGTCACTGAACACACACACAGAGAAGGGGGGAGAGAGAGAGAGAGAGAGACTGGTGGCCCTTACTCTCATGAACAGAATAACGATTCCAATTCCTACAAATGTGGAGAATATAAATATTTACCCAAATGAAACTGGATTTTATTTTATTTAGTTTAGCACAAAACAACAAAATTAAACACTAATTTTATCTCCATCACTGTCATGTGTCAGCTAGTTTTAATACTGATCTCTAGTCTAATGACTAGTCCAAACTGAATATACTAAATATATACTACTGCTGCAGGTAATATGTACTTTATAATGTGCTAATTCTATTGGTGCCATTGGGTACTTTATTACCATTTAATTCTACTGGTGCTGATTTTTAATTCTACTGGTGCATCTGGCATATACTTTATAAACCTTTAGATGTACAGTACTGTGCAAAGGTTTTAGGCAGGTGTGAAAAAATGCTGTAAACAAAGAATGCTTTCAAAAATATAAATGATTGTTTATTTTTATCAATTTACAAAAAGTAAATTCTTTTTGTTCGCGAAGTGAGCGAACAAAAGAAAAATCTAAATCAAATCAATATTTGGTGTTACTACCTTTTGCCTTCAAACCAGCATCAATTCTTCTAGGTACACTTGCACAAAGTCAGGGATTTTGTAGGATTATAGTCATTCTATTATTTTGTAGGATTATAGTCATTATATTATTTTGTAGGATTATAGGATTATAGATCTGTGGTTAGTTCTCCAAGATGTTTGGAACAACCTACCAGCCGAGTTCCTTCAAAAACTGTGTGCAAGTGAACCTAGAAGAACTGATGCTGTTTTGAAGGCAAAGGGTGGTCACACCAAATATTGATTTGATTTAGATTTCTCTTTTGTTCATTCACTGCATTTTGTTGATTGATGAAAATAAATGATAAACACTTCCATTTTTGAAAGCATTCTTTGTTTACAGCATTTTGTCACACCTGCATAAAACTTTTGCACAGTACTGTACATACTTTGTCATTTTTCATAATCCTAATAATTACTGGTGTATATTGCATATACTTCAAACTGAATACTAAATATATATTGTATATTTAGCACAGTTTATATGCTATAAGACTGCAACATTATACTGTTCACTATAAATATTAACATAATACACTGTTATTGATGGTATACTGTATACTTTGTATCATTGAACAACACCCAATATTATTGGTTTAAACTGTATATACTTTCAACTCTTTATAACTTTTTGCACTGCAATTCTTATCAAGACTTAAGGTCTCATATATACTGTTATTGAGTCTCATATTAGGTCCCCTTACGTGTAATAAGTGCACCATCTAACGCTGCTGAAGTCTGTTGACCCTGTATCTCTCAGAGAAACGTAGCGTTAGGAGTAATTTAATATCATCTAAATCACAGGCGGAACCACTCCCATTAATTTTTAACGCCGTCGATATGAGAACAGCCAATATTAGTTCTTTATCATTTTGATTTCTCCATTCCTCTAAACCTGAAGCGTGCCAGAACGGAGGACGGCCACAGGAGCAAATGGATTTCAACTCTCCTCTCGTCCTTAGTTCATTCATAGGATTAAAGGTGTTGATGTAAAATTGGCCTTAATATTTGGTAAAATAATAATTTATGACTAAAAACAAGTAGCAGTTTGACTGGTTAGTCTATAACCACATTACCATAAAGATACAGTGATTAAAAAATTACAAATCAAACATACCATATGTTCTAATAAATTCAAATGTAACCTATTTTGATCAAATCAGAAGCAAGTGTGAGGAAAAAACTAAAGATCCTAAAACCATATATGAGGAACTAAAAGATTAGAAATCCCTGCTCCCTTTTCACAATGCTAACGGTGGTGTGAACATGCTAATTAATCTCAGTTGACCGGGGCGTGAATTCGTACCTCCTCTCTGTGGCACATTCGTAAAACACACTAGAACAGAAACGTGAAATACTACACGTGGGCCTATCTTTCTGCAGTCTTGGTGTTCATAGACTCTGTGATTCAAATATTTGGGCAAAATTGTACAACTTTGTTAGGAATACTTCTACTATCATCAATGTTACCAATTATCGCCGTCAACTTACTACAATAAGTTGTTGTAACGGACAATTACCAAACTGTATCCAGTTACCAAATTCAGTCTAAAAGTAGAAGTCAGCAAAACGAAGGCCAGATGCAGAGAGGGGCGAGAGCCACAGATAATCCAATCAGAAATAATGCTCATGAGAGTAGGGATCGTGGCACAACAATACTTCACAAAGTGAATAAGCAAACAACAGGACTTCTATAACGGAAATTATTAGTCACAAGCTAGAACTCTCACAGAAAATCTTGAATTTGTGCTCCGGATTCCAGAGTTAGGAATCCAGCACTAATCTCTCTCTTGAAAGAGACCTGACATTCATTACTAGTTACATTTCACACCCTAATCTTAATTTGCTTTTCAGTTGTATTGCGTTAAAGTGGAAGACACCAGTGAGTGAAATATAAACGATTGTCATGGAGGGCATCATACACAGTTATATGAGCAGAAAATCATGTTCTCCCAAAAAAAATGATCTTTTCCTGAAGAAATAATGTCAATATGCCACTTTTGAGTTTGCCATGTTTGAGTATTTGCCAAACCTTGGTGACTTTTTAAGTATCTGTTAGCAAAATTTCCCCCTCAAGAAGTCGGAAGCAATTTTCTATTGCCAGTTTTTCCAGCATTTCCAACGAGTTTGTTTCTAAAAGAAATACTGTTTTTTTTTTCTCTCGGCGCAGCTCTTCTAACCCATATAACTTTCCATCCTCCTTAGTGTCGGCCATTAAAGGCCTCAGCCTCTCCTTTTTTCTCCCCCCTCCTTTTCCTCCTCCACCACTCTCGCCTCATTTCGGTAAAATAGATTTTTCAATTAAGCGTGGTGTGAAGGGAAGCGCCTCACACAGAAAAGGCCCTGACCCCATTTGGGCGCCGAGCTTTTCTTGGGCAAATTGACACACTTAACTCCGGCTCTCGACGTAATCGGCCCGGACGAACGCCGTCGCGCTTGCAAAAGGCAGATTTAGGCATGAGTCGGACCACAAATCCCAGAGTTCAGCATGAAGTACGTTATCAACGCTACTGACACCAGGCATGGGAGGGTATTTCTAATTAGGCTTATTGAATATGACTTTCACAGGAAACGTCTTCCTAATTTCACTAATAAAAATTGTGAAAAATTATTGAAAGGGAAATATTCAAATTTGGAGCACTGAAATCTCTAGAATTAGAATCAGAGTTAGAATCAAGTTTATTAAGTCAAAGATAAAGAATTTCGCTTTAGTGCTGGGTGAAAGGACATTAAAATAAAAAGATCTATAAAAGCATATACAAAGTACTAATATCAATACGACTGTACATTTTACTACTTTGTATAACTACAATCATAATTATAATATTATCTTTTTAATTTATTTATCTGAACAGAAGTAATGACATGAAAGTAGACGATTTAAATAAATAACCAACTCTACAGTTTGAAAAGGAGGTGCAATGGTGCAATGTTCACAGTATGAGAAGCATCATGTGACCACAGAGATGTACAAAAATGCAGTGTACATACACATTAGACAAATTTACAAAATAATAAATAGAATGTCTAGAACTGTTTCCTCTCTCTCTCTCTCTCTCTCACACACACCCCCCGACTTCAACAGCATGTGGTAAGGGGATATAAAGGTTGCTTTCCCTAATTCCTGATCAGCGATTCAGCCCTGCAGGTTATTAGAAAGAGCTTAAAGGCCAGACAGCAGTGTGTGTATGTGTGTTGGAGGGTTAAGGGGGGAATTGATTGCCTCTGGGCATGTTTAACATGCCCTAACAGTGAACATCAAGATAGGACTACACATGCACATGTGCTCAGGCCCACACATACACACACACACGCACGCTCGTCAGCCGTCTGAGTGGGAGCAGATTGCGACTGTGAGGATGGTAATTATGGGGGGTGTCACAGTTCACGTCGTCCTCACCCTTCTCATTGTCCCCCAGTGTGTGTGTGTGTGTGTGTGTGTGGTGGGAGGAAGCGAAAGTGTGTGGTAACTTGCATGCTGTAAGGGCGTGTTGACAGGAGCAGCTGGACATCAGTGGGTGATAAAAAAGAAGCACATGCGCGCACGCTCACACACACACACACACACAGAATCATATCTTTCTATCTCTGTGAGCTCCTTGCCTTAAGTTCCATAGTTACTACAAGTAAATAATACTACAGATTAGGGCTGGGCAAGTAATGGAAAATAAATCAAAAACTGACATTTAGAACATCTAATGTATGTGATCTTATCCATGTCGTTTTTTTCGATTATTTTTGAAATTCTATTAATATTTTTTGAAATATTCTGTTAATACTTTCCCCAGTCTGTGCCTACATCTCTGTGTATGTGTCCTTCAATTAATTTAAAAATGTAAAAAGATCTAATACTATGCAGTACACAATACAAACCTTGTCACAACACAGAAAAACAGTAATAAAATCATTCATAAACTGTAATCGAGACAGTGTTTTGAGGTCATATGACCCAGGTCTAATACAGCTGGACCTAACCCTAACTTTAAGCTAAGTAATCAAAAGTTAATATTTTACCTCTTTTAGTTTTTCAACATACAAACCAGCTACTTGTCTCGTAAAGCAGAGGATTGTCTCTCACGTACAGAAATGTCCTCACAAAGTGAGAAAATTCAGACAAATCCCAGATTTTCTGATCTCTGCGAGGACAATCGGGTCTTCATAACCATCCAATACCCCGTCCCTCCTCACACACAAACAAACACGCAGGGCCGACCACAGAGATGGACATGCCATCTTGTGGTCAGCTAAAGCAACGCAGAGCAAAATATGAGCTATTTTATGATGAGGCCTGAACATGGATTAATCTCTGCCACAGCAGCCTAACTGCTCTGACACTTTACACTCTTCTCATTAATCACCTCATCCATTTTTTTAATGTTTTTTATTCTGGAGTTTATAGTGTTTATTCCGTTTCCTACAGTTTCTATACATTCTTACATGGTTGCTTACCTCATCACATTGCCAATTTAAACTGCTCTTTACTGTTCACACCATTCATATGGTTTCTGATTGTTCATGTTATTTTTCTGTACGTGTACATCTGTAAATGCATTCTCATACATTGTTTTGTCTTGTCTAATCTTGCCCTATCATGTACTGGATTACGGCATCCGTCTCGTCTTGTATGTTAAATGCCACACCATTTCTGCTCTCTGTGTACTTTGTATGTGGTTGGGTTGGCAATAAACTTTCTTGAAGCTTGAATTTTACTCCATATAACCAGGTTTAGATCGCGGTGCAACCAAGCCAACGTACCGGTCAGTTATTACGACACAGCGCGTTGATGCGACGTATATATGAGATATACTGTATGAGAGATGTCATTATTTTATTGTTTTAGGCATTTCTGGTTCTCTCAATAAAACAACACACAAGAAGCACAAAGCGAAGATCTGATTAAATCACGTTTTTTTGGCTGAACTGTCCGTTTCTTTTATCCCAGCTCTCCATTCCGCTCTCCCTCACTTCTCGCTCACTTTTAATGAACAACCCGAAGGTGTTAATGGTATTTGTAGTAGGTGTGACTTTGCTATGCTTCAACACTTTGGTTTAGAGGGTCCAGTGACGACGACTTACTCTCATATGAGGAGGGGGGAGAAGACGACAAAAAAGAAGGGGAAAAGAACATATGTGGCGACTCGTGTTACAGCCGGCAATTAGTACGAGTCGAGAAACGAAAGTGTGATTCGTCAAGTCCATGGAGTCTCCCTCTCCCCGCGTCTTACGCACTTTTACACACACGCAGAGAGAGCGACGACTTTGTCCGCCTGGCATATATTATTTTTCCGCTGGTTATCTCGAGCTTATGACTTATTTTTCTCGTCCTTTCGATATGACACAAGTTTCTCGAGATCATCAAATATTTTTAAGTGGAGCAATATTTTAAGTGGAGCATTAATTGTAAACTACAAGGTTGTTTAGTGACATATCATTATATCAAGATCCCGAGAAAATTTACTTTTTTTTCAACCAAATAAAAAGAACAACGAACGCAGCAACTATCGTTATGTCAAGAAGAAAGGAAGAAAAAATGATATTAAATAATAATGATTAACAATATTAATTTAAAAAGATTAAATTAATCAGAATGTCCACCAGAGAACGTGACATCAATTAACTTCCGGTTTGTTATTAAATCCCTCTGAAATCCGTCAATGAGGTTTAGGAGACGTAAAATAGTAAAATCGCTGTCATAAATGTGTTAAAATGACTGTCAAGGTCCTATTGATTGTAGCAGATGTGTGATAAACCTAAGAACTGTGGCGTTTTAGGTGCTTAAAAGTGGTACAATGCTAACGATTTGCTACCTGAAGTAGGATTTAAAAGACGTTACTACTGCTGCTCAGCATTCCACAAAAACACGATTATTAGTAACAGCAAGCTGAAAAGGTCGAAAGGTTTGTAAAAACAGCATTATCAGCCATTTATAGTCCTTTTTTTAAATAGCATTTTCACATTTTCATTTAGTTTGTTAACATACAGAACTGAAGCCAGAAATGCTTTAAAAAGCTAGAAACCTTCACATTTTTGGTCTCATTACTGGTTTTTCTATAATGTCTGCATTTTACCAGTTTATCTTTATTTTTCTTGAACACGAAACTTGCAGTAAATCCTCATCCTGCCATTTTCTCCTTTTTTTCACCACCAAACAGCTATTCTCGTCTACAGTTGACTGCTTTTTTCTGTTTTTTCAGCCTTCGGAATTTTTTACTTCCCATCAGAAACCAAACTAACCAAAACCAGCCTTGTGTCCCGGCTCTGTTTGTCCAGCTGGCTTTGCAGTACACATGCTTGGTTTGCTCCTAATGTGACACACTGTTATTTTAATTTGTTTAATGTTTTTTCCAGTTTTACTTCCAATTCATCTCGGCAAAAACACTCTCCACTTGTCTTTCAGACTTTCCCCGTTCCGTTCTTTCTAAGTTATAAAAATGCTTTGCGGCCGCATCGGGAAACATATATCGGCGAAGGCGCGTGGGAGCGTCGGCCTAAACTTTTGACGACGAAGAGAAAAGCAGCGATGACAACTTACACAAGCCGGCTACAGTTAGCACGACCATTACAAATCATTTCCGACGCCGTTTCCAACGACGTTGACGTAAAGGCTTTGACGAATGGTGCTATAATGCTAGCATGACAAATCGGTACGATAGTATGACACGTACTGTTGTTAATGGGAGCTAATATGAGATTCGCCGACAACGCCTACAGCTGTGAATGAGCATATTAAGAGAAGTAATTAACCATGAGAGGGTGCCTCACACAATTGATGATCGAGCCGTGAGAGATGGAGGGGGAGAGAGAGGGAGAGAGAGAGAGAGAGAGAGAGAGAAGAGAGAGAGAATCACTCTGAAGTAAAACGAAGGGTAGAAAAGAAATCTGTGACAAGAGAGAAGAGCCGAACTAAATGACGGGAGAGGACAGAAGAGAGGAAAGAAAGAAAGGTGTGTGTGAAGAGAGAGAAAGTGAGAGAATCAGCGAGAGAGCGAGAAAGAGAAAGAAAGAAAGAGAGCGAGAGAGAGACAGAGAGAGAGAGGCCTGGCACCAGCCAACACTTAATTAGCTGTCATCAGCTTCGCTCCACAGAGAAAAGAGTGACTAATAATTAATGATAAAAGTGAGGGGGGAAGGGAGGAGAGAAAAGAACGAAGGGGAGGGGGTGGTTAAGCCTATAGGAGGGGAAGAGAGAGTTAGAAAAACGTGTGTTGGGGGGAGTGCGAGGATATTCAGGAGCGAAAGTGAGAAAAAAGCGAGCCGATTCGAAAGGAGAAGGCGGCAAAGCCAACCGCTTCCCCCCTCCCCGGGGTCGTTCGAGTCAATGAGGGAAGCGTGCGGGTGAGAAATAAGAGAGAGAGAGAGAGAGAGGGGCGACTTTAAAAATCAAACGCTAGGTAATTGCCTGGCTTAACCCAGCACACGGCTGCGGGCCATGTGATGTCATTAGGAGAAATGAAGGCACCCAAACGAGCCAATCCCAAATCTTCAGCTGTGATGTAATAAATAGACCGAACGAGTCGCTCGAAATGAGGCCCAAACACACAGCAGCACCTTCAGTGAAGTCAGAGAGATTAATGCATAGAAAAAAAGAAGGTGAATATGGGACAACTAAAGTGCAAGTTGAATATGTAATATATTTACAGTGGAGTATTCGATACGCACAGACTCTAGGAAGGCAAACCGAGCTCTGCATCACGTTTCATGCGGTAAATTGCAAGAATTGGCTAAATTTTCAGCCCAGTCGAACAATTTGTCACTCAAGTTGTATTTTCGATCACAAAAGTCAGAATTTGACCATTTATTTTGTACTCCATATGAACTTGCGTGACAAGAACCATCAATTTATTGCCGTCTCTATCTGGTCATTACAAAGCTGCTTTGTCATTTCACGCATATGTATTGTTTTTGTGCAAAAAACTATTAATTAGCAACAAATTCAAACATTTCAACACTAAAACATCACTTTTGATGGGAATTGTCAGAATTTAATAATTTATTCTGAACTTAGAGCAACCAAAAACACAACTGTTCATGCGTAGAACCGTCAAACTGTTATATATTTTAATATATAAATAATGTCCATATATATATTGTATATGTACTATGACCATTATGATTAATCACATTAATGTATGTGCATACCTAGATATGTATACACGTGACACAGCACTATATTTAGCGTCCTACAATCCATAATAAATTGTCCCAAAAAGCGGTACAAACACTTCTCCACTGTGGTGCTTTTATAATTACGTGACAGTTTTATGTCAGTGCCGTGAAGAAGCCACATTGTAAACGCACAAACGTGTTTGTAATGAGGGCTACGATCGCTGCCAGGGCCGGCCATTAATTGTTAATTGCTTTGCTGCATAATTATTTTAATTAGTCACAACATTGGTGCGGTGTGCCAAAGGGGACAATCTAATAA